>JAOEGS010011112.1:0-14966 GCA_025447755.1 Corythornis vintsioides
CTTGTAGAAGCTTTTCTTGTTATCTTTGATCTCCCTTGCTAACTTGATTTCAAGGGAAGCTTTAGCTTTCCTTGTTGATTCCCTGCATCTTATGACAACCTCCCTATATTCTTCCCAGCTGGCGAGGTCCTTTAAAGGTCATCTAGTTCAGCTCCCAATACAAATTTAGCAAGCCCTGGCTAGGTTAGTACTTGACTGGAGGAAAACCTCTGTTTAAAAGTTACCTTTGTTAATTGTTAAAAATAAATGTATATCATGCCATTTTTGTATGGTTATTTGTTATACACCATGAGTGCAAATAACATACATACATGTAAATACTACCTGTTCAGAGGTAACCCAGATTTTTCACAATCAAATCTTCTGTAACCTGACTTTAAAAAGTGGTGTTGTTTTGTTGTTTCTTCATTGTAGTTTTGGTTTGGTTGTTTGGTTTTGTTTTTTTTTTTTTTTTTTGTTCATTTGGTTTTTGTTGGGGTTTGTTTTGGTTTTTTTTCAAATAAGCAATAATGTCCATAATGCATCAGGACACAAAACATGGTGATTTTGATAGCTCTCTTTAACAATCCATGGAAATCTACAGAGTTTGGAAAGGATTAAAGCTAAACTGGAAGAAAACGTTTAAACGTAGCCTGCTATCAGTGCTACAGTTCCATGTGTTGTTCTTACCAAAACATTAACAGATAATTTTAGAGTATTCCGTCTTTCAGGCTGTGTAATCTTTCTAGAAAACTGTAGACCTATGGACTGTATTATAGTTGCAAGAAATTATGTCTGACTGGTAGGTTAATAAACCTTCACTATAGATTAAAGTTTACTTCAGAACCTGGAGACAAGTAGGGAAACAATCCACATGCTATTAAGATAATATTAAGAGCAATCAAAAGTTGGAAAGTTGGGCAACCTAGATATAATTTTTTACAGTATCTAAGGGAAGATTTTTTTTTCCTTCAGTAATTTATTTTCTGTCTGGCACAGCTTTCCATCCTTCAAGTGCATCTTCCATCTGTGGAAGACTATGTGTGCTATGCAACACACTGACTGTGACTGTGCCAGTTCTTAACAGTGGGTTCAGTACTCCCTTTGCAGATATCAGCAGAACAGCTACCAAAGCACATGTGCTACAGAAACAGCACCCAGCTTCTGTCTGTTCTGTTATTTAAGCTCTTAAAATGAGCCTTATGTGTGATACATGTGCTAAGTCTCAAACAGTGCTTGAGCCTCTGACTGCACAACGATTTGCATGGACAGTGGAGAACAAAGTCCTACATTTGGCTCAGGACAGCTAGATATCTGAAATCCATGACTCTGCTAAAGAAACAACAAAAAAATGTATCATTAACTTAAAATATTTACAAGCTAGACATAATTAAGTCTTCACAAGAAAGGCAATATTATTAAAAAGCATTTACTGTTAATTATTACTGCATTCATGGGATCATTTATGAATTTAATTTTCCAGTGTGTGTCTCCTGAATTCCAGCTAGCTGGGTTGGAGAGAATGTTCTTCAGCTTTATTGCCATGATTTTTAGTGTATGTGTATTTTAACTTCACATTCATATTACATTTCCTCTTCCTGTGCTCTTACAGGCAATGTTCATGATACGGGTTTAGCACAAAAAATCCCTACTTTGTTTTCGCTCCCTCTTTTTTTTTTTTTTTTTTTTTTTTCCCTGACCAGAAGAATTTCAGAGAAAATGAGCTTGCGGTTCAGAGGGCTAGATAAAATGTTCATGGTCAAAGGTGGGTGTGGGAGCTGTTCAGCTGCCCCACCATGAGACTCTGACTCTAAACTCTGCTGGGGATATGAACATTTGCTTATTCCAAGGTTTATGATTGTTACATGCCTGATACATAAATAACAACGAGTAAATAATACAAGGCATAAAATGAGTAATATTTTGAACATGTGTTCTTGTCTTAAACCAAAATAGGTCATCCATTTTTTAATAACAATCCAACAGTTCTTGAGAAAGAACTTTTCCATACATATCCCTCTTATTAATTAGATGGACTAAGTTTCCTCTTCAGTTTTCATGTATTTTACAACAGATAAGCAAAGGACAGATTTGAACTTTCGTTCACTGTGTATTGTCACTGAGTCCCATGTACTGTGCTGTCATAACTTGCACTCCCTGGCAGGGTTTCAATGCAGTAAACAGGCTTGGATGGCCTGTTACAAATCATTAACAAGAACTTGCTTGTATCAGTATTTCTGGTGAGAAGTCTTTAAGGTCACCTGGAATGAACTGCTGTGTATTTAGCTGATGAATCATTTTCCTCCACAGTTCCCAAGGAGATGTTATTTGGTATAAAGGCTCTAGAGAGAATTGTATGTATTGCTGATGATTTTTCTGAAATGATTACAGTTACACCCTCTTGAAGACCATTTGTTAATGTAAGGAGAACTGTCTGAATACAGAAAAATAAAGGGTTTTGTTTAACTTTCTTTGTATTTATTGGTCCAGAACCTTGCTCACTATAGTTATGCATTGACTTAGCTGCCTGCCTAACTCCTGATGCAACTGCATCAATCCTGTAGGAGGTATCACTGATCATTGTGTGAGATATGAGATTCATACAGGAGATCTGTACAGATACCCTACTTTGGGCTTTGATTGTATTTGCTTCTGCCTGCTTTACTATCCCCAACATCAGGAGCCCAAGCAGAGTCTCACTAAGTTATAGGAATTTTTCATTTTCTTCTATAGATCACAGAACTGCCAAGTGTTACTGAACACACTGAAAAATGCAGAAATACACGTCATACAAATATGGTTTTCTTAATCACCTCTTGGATATCATCATTTGTCCTTCCTTCAAATGATAAGAGGACCATTGGTCTTAGGCCCTCTGAGGTTATGAATGAACTTGCAGGCTGACAGAATTATTGAAGAATAAATGCAGAAAGTAAACAGATATGATAAAGAACTCAGAATACATGTAGATATTCAGCAACAAGGGTCAATTTGCATTTATGACTTTTGACATCTGAATAAAAAAATATTTTTCTTGATAAATACAATGTACTACAGATAGTGTTATTTAGATAAATATACTTCATTATTATAAGGGAAATTCTAAACAGAAAACAAAAAAAAAGTACTATATATGAGTTCCTTTAAGTCTCATCTTGTTTTTAAGTGGACAGCTGCATTTATCAGATATTCCTTTGTTCACTAAAGCAATGTCCAGGCATATATCAGAGGAGTGAGCTTTTGTTGCCTCCTTTGAATTCTGAGAAGAATGCGTTTAGTTATGCTGCTCTGGATTTCTCATGAGCAGAACATGAGACTGATGTTGTGCTACTGTCCTTCTTTCTGGTATTACTTTATCTAATGAACTTGTAGTTCTAATTTTTTTTTTTTTTAATATACTTTAATATGTCTTCTTACCCTTAACTTAAATTACCCTTTATTTACATCATTTAAACAAAAGTTCACGAGCTCATAAACAAATGGAAATTAATTTATGTAAGCATTAAGTAAACATAAACAGCCTGCTCTTCTTGTGATTTATTTATTCCACTATAAAGCAACTCCACTACTTGACAAGATTAGACTGCTATAAAATGAGAAGTCATGAGAAGAATCAGTGGAAACTTATGATCTGCCAGTGGACTTTGAATTCCCTGTTTGTGACATCCTTCAGTCACAAGAGCAAAACAGACACCGAAGTCCTAAGGTCTCATGAAAGAATTTGTGTTGGATCCATGTTCTGCTTCTGTCCTCTCATTATTTGCGCATGTTGCAAATCACTACAGCAGACTTTACCAGAACATAATTACGGACAGCATCATAATTCCATGTCCATTTGAGACTTTTTTTGAGAAATGTACACATTACCAATCTAGATAACAAAAACAACAAACGTAAGTAAATGTCCAAACCGTGTTGTGACAATGCTTTGAAAAGTTTAAAACATGTCAAAAATGGCCTAATTTAAGTTCAGTAAGAAGGGAATGGGGGGGTTTATTTCCACCAGGACCATTGTTCCCTTCAAATAAGAAAATAAGCAGAAACAGGACAGTAATTAGAAAAATCATTGTTTGTAACTGAAGACTTGTCCAAAATAAAGTTCATAACTGCCTCTTGCAGTGAGACTGGAACATAGTCAACAACTAAGAAAATATTTGCAGTGGAAAGCAAAATTAGGATTTAAAACAATTATTTCTTTATAAGGGCTACAGAAGCTTATACATTCAAGGGATATTAATACAAGCAATTAAATTACCAGACTCTTAGACTGTAAACAATTATTTTCTTTATTCTACTCTGAAAAAACCCATGGAAGTGGATTTTTTTTTCCACTTAGAAAGGGTAATGCTTCAATAATATAAAACATATTTAGATTTTATACATTTGTAAAACAACTGAATTAGAGCTATCTAAACCCACAGCCAACATTATACTATTCCCTACCACTTGCATTAAGACAGAATGATTTTTTCCTCAGTAAGTCTTGATCTCATGTAAGGTGAATTTTCCAAGGCAAGGTGTTTATAGCTTATCACTAAGAATGTAGTTAATAGCTCCTTAATATTATACATATTCTAGTAAATGTAATGTAATAGAGTAATTAATAATGCAATAAATTGTATTTTTTGGCACAGTGATAGTTTCTAACAACAGCTGCTCCCATCTCTCTCTAAGGGAATTGGGGGTCCACAGGTATCCCTTCATACTATATGGGAAGAAATAACTATATGGGAGGAAATGCTAACTCCTCACTCATGACTGCTGCATGTTCCCATCCTCAATGTGCTTTCCACAGCATTTTGGTAGGTGTTTTGTAAGTTTGCTGATTCAGCTGAGTTTGCTCTGTCCAGACTCTTTATTCTTCAGGAAAGAAGAAAGCAAGAAAAGCAAGCAAGCAAGCAACAAAGAAAGAATGAAAGGGCAAGAAAGAAAGCAAGCAAGAAAGAAAGCAAGAAAGACAGACAGTGGTATTACACACAGCTTTATAGTCTCAGCATTTGTTAATCAAGTCTTGTGCATATCCCTCTTTGCACACTGAAAAAGAAATGGGTATGGAATATTGCTCTTTATTTGATAGTGTCTCCACCTCAGTTTCAATAATTGTCAAGAGATCAACTGTCAATCACTACAGAGATTAATTTTATTCCTCTCCCTATTAAAAGATCTTTATCTACTTCATTTCTTTGTGGCTAAATTCAGTGCTCATTCAGGAATTGACAGACATGATGCATATCAAGTACTTACTCCCAGCCAACTTTGCAGAGCTTTATTAGCTCTGAAAGTCAACACCTTATCCTGAGGCAGGAGTCTCAGCAAATAATTTATCACTTGGAATAGTAGAAGCCATCATTACAGTTATGAAGGCTTGGTCCCAAGCCAGCAAAGCATACAATAATGTTCCAGAAACATTAAGCTCATCTGTGTAGGAGACAAAATTCTCAGGCCATAGAATTTAAGCAATATAAATCTCACCACCTTGAACTCCTAAAGCACACAAAGTTCTTAAACATTTATTTCTCCATAATCATGTGTGATGTAGAAGGAACTCAAGCTCAACCAAACTTCTGTTGAAATATGCCAGGCACAAATAATTCTCTCACTGAGGAGAGACAGGAAACAGTTTAACCTGAATATCCCGAGATACCTCAGTGATGGTGGTTTTAAGATGACATGACACAGTTGAGTGGCTACTACCAATTGGCAATGCTTCATGGCTTTCATGTAGCTGCACAAATTTAAATGGCTGAAGATGTGGGCTTTAACTTTCAACCAAGGTTGATGAACTGGCAGGTTCTATAAATTTTAAAGCCCATTGATGTAATCAAGAGCAGCTAGGCAAAGGAGCTGTGTACTGCACATGCCCTCAGACAAGGTACACCATTCTCTAAGGCAAATATCAGATAAAGCATTTGAGGGAAAAACTTGCTAGTTCAGCATTTTTATAGAGAAGTACCTTCCCCCTCTCACTGTGGTTACCACTATGTTCAGAAAATGATGACTCTTTGGCCCACCCCCTTCCTCTGACTGTACCACTATCTTCATAGACTGGGGTGACTGAGAAACTGAATAACCTGATATTCAAAGTAATTGTATTAAAAAAACCATGTCATTTTGCACAACAAATGGTCTACACTTGGAATTAGTTAACAGCAAAACATTTTGGCTACTTCTGCTAGTGGGGTTTGCTTTTCTTGCAAGGTCATTCAGAATGATCTCCCTGAACTTTGAACCGTATCTGCAAAGTGAGATAAACAAGTGCTCTATAAATACCACAGCGCTCTTCACAACTTCTTCTGCAGCAGAGTTAAGCAGAGTTGCCAAGGAGAAGGGGCAGGAAGGGGTAAGTGTGCTGGTTTTGCTGCGAAAGAGCTTCATGACTTAAGATTTGGCAGTGTCTGATTGTTTCTTTGGCTGAAAATGCTGACTGTGGAAATTTCCATTGGAAACCAACCAAGAAGTTGAAATGCAAAGAGAAGTTTATTTCAGAGCATATCTCTCATCTAGTGTGCACTATGAGACAACTCTTGATGGGTGTTGTGTGCCAGTGCTGCAGAAGGCTATAAAGGCATAGGAGGATCTCAGGATGTCATAAGAGGTTAATTTGTTTATAGTGGATATAAAGGTGGGAAGCGTCAGACTTTAATGTGAGTGGTGAAACACAATTCCAAAACCTAGCACATGTTAGGGAGAAGTTTTATGATTTAAGTATTTCTTTATAATGGGTGTTCTCTGAATATATTAAGCCAAAATTATGTTAATGGAATAAAAGGAAAATAATTTCTCATATGCTTTGATTTTATTAAACATTTAGATTTAATTAAGCATTAAATATACTGTGTTTGGGTAGGAAATTCTGTAAGATTCCAGGAATTCTGAAACTCGGTTTTCATTTCCTGTTTTTTGCAAAATTATTTCTAGTCCCTATGTTCTTAATAGATTTTTTTCTAATGGAATACAAATACTACAACAGGCCTTGTAAAAATATGTTGGTTTTGGTTTTTTGTTTGTTTGTTTGTTTTTGTTTGGTGGTTTGTTGTTTTTTGTTTTTTTTGTTATTGTTGTGGGGGTTTTTTTCTGGCAGGTTCTGTAATGCTTGCTGTGTACCAAAATACACTATTGATGCAACTGCTTTTAAGCCAATGGAATTACTCTGGAATCTGTAGTGAACTGGTCTGGATTCTTACTGGTGTAAACTGGCTCAGTACAAATTATTTCCAAACACAAGAAATCAGGCCACTTTAAAATCACTAAAGTGTTAATAACATTTAAGAAGAAATTACAAAGAGGAAGAAACAACATAGTCTATTTACTAGCATTAAAAGAAAATCCAGTTACTCTGAACACTTTTCAGCTGTTTGCACCCAACAAAAAGATAGTGCCTGTTTATTTTAGGGGAACTCCATTGTAAGATAAAAGCAATATGATCAATCAGGAAACAAAGTAGCTCATATTTATTCTTACAGTTTTATAGATTTTATTGTTTGGGGCTTTGGTTCTTTTTTTTTTTTTTTAAACTGAATAGAGCAAATATTATGCTGTGCTTTGCTGTGGGAATTTCAGTCTGAACTTGTTAATTGATCTCACTTTATTTTCTCTCTTTTCAGATAAACCCCAGCCATGTGGGCAGGGTTGGGGCTAGTTCTGGCTCTCTGTCTTCTCCCAGGACGAGGGACAGAGATCCAGAACTGCAAGGAGCCCCCAGAATGGCGTATTGGGGAGGAGAACCCAATGCTAAATTCTAGGGGCTCAGTGATAGTGGTGGCTCTCCTCCAAGCTAGCTGATATATATGCCTGCTGCAGGCTTCCAGGTGAGCATACATATTTTTTCCCAGTTTTTGTTAAAATGTTACTAGTCAATTTTTAATGCTATTTGAGGATAATACATGTGCCTAACTACAGGTGAACTCAGTGAACTCAAGCTTCCTCAAATAACACCATCCCAGATGGCATGTGTGACCCAGTGACCAGGGTAACTCTCAGTGGGAGCTTTCTGTGCTAGTGGCTCAGATTCATCTCTTTAGTACTGACTGACAGGTCATCTCCTCCAGATTGTGTTACAGCATAAAAGTGTGATCAGCTTGACACTAATAAATCCCAAACCATGTGAAAACTCAACAGAAACAGCTCCTTAAGAGTATGTTTAAGGTAGCAGTAGATGATAAATGTGGCAAAGATGCTGAAGCCAAAGAACTTAATATTTGCTTAACATGGCTAGAACACCTGGAACAGAGTTATCTGTGATATTTCTTTTATTATGTAAGATCTGTAGGGGAAAAGGCAAATCAAAACATTTGCTTTACTATTTCCCAGTTCCTGTTCAGAGGTCCTAGATATAAAAAAAAAAAAATATCCAGAAGATAAGGTGAAGACTGGTCTTTTGAAAAATACATGAAACATTCAAGGCAATGTTTTATGTTACAAGTGTTACATTTTAATGCAAGACCTAAGACAGTGATGCTTTGGTTTCTAGAACCTTCTGTGCATATAAATAGGTATCATGACAGTAACAGCAACAACAAAATAATTTTGAGGTGACCCAAACAGGAATTGCATACAGCCCTTATCTTGGATATATTTAGTGATACAAATAAGGGTATGAGTAAGATGGAAAAAAATATCCCACATTTGTCCCACAGCAAGAAAGCAGCTTTCTGTACTATAGAGCAAAGGAACACATTTGTGATGTGATGCCAAAGGGAAAGGCTAATAATTGCCAGACAGCTCAATGTACACATTCTATAGCCATCCCTTTGACCCAGTTGCTGTAATATCCCTTTTCTGGCTATTGTAGAAAATAGCCACATCAAGATGAAGAGGAGAACTAAGGGCCTTTTACTGCAGGTTTGCTCTCTTGACTATTCATCTTCCTGCTGAAATTACAGTGTGCATTCTTTACCCAACTTTAAAACTAATGATGCGTTAGCTGTTGTTGACTCTGGTTTTGTGACAATATAGCTGATAGTCATGGTAAACGTGTAGAATGTTTTAATAGTGTTAGGTTTTTGCCATTAAAACAGGGAGAAGATAATATTCGCTGCAATAAAAACAAGATGGAGCATATTAACTTCTATTGAACATGGCAAATCTTACAGTTCTCCGATTTATAGTCTTGCTTCTTTATATTCTCTGATAGATTGGAGGAACTGCGAGTGAAGTTAGAGAATGAAGGACTGGTCAATATATCTTATGTGGTTGTCAACCATCAGGGAGCTTCCTCCCAGAAGAAATTTCACCTACTGAAAGAAAGTGTTTCAGAATATATTACTGTCTACCAGCAAGAAGAACAGCAAACTGATGTCTGGACTACCTTAAATGGAAAGAAGGATGACTTTCTCATCTATGACAGGTCTGTGTTTAGAGGGGAACATGGGAAAATATTTGGATGTATTTAGAGTAATGCTTTGTAAAACTCTATATAATTTCATCATTTAGCAAATAACCTGATTAGTTCACAACAAAGACATAATAATCAACTTCTAGGTTGCACTAAGTAAAGCACTTGCATTTATTGGAAAAGGAAAGCTACAAAAGGAAAGTCACCTTTCTTACTTAAGTAAGTTTGGGAGAAATATATTTTTCTTCATAATTACTTTGGATTTAGCATTTGTTATAATGATCTGGTCTTACATTTTTATTTTCAGACAACTTCATTACATTTTATTACAATACAATAATGAAAACATGTAGACCAGAGTTATTGAAAATGTCATGTAACTGTATGGAAAAAATAGTCTTTATGTGTAACTTAAAACTTTGGAAAAAACCAGCATTTTGATTATAGGATTCTAGGATGTATCTTTTGGCAGAACCAGTAATAATTCTTAAATTGAGACCCTGATTTATAAGTTTTAATGTGATTAAACAAACATTCTTAATTCATACTGATGCACAATTAAGTTTAATACAGAATTAGAAAGTTACTTAAATTTTTTTGGTAATATGATGAAATAGAAAAAAAATAGCTAAATGAGGCTTGTGGGATGAAACTAGCACTGGAATTATCTTTAGAAAGTGATTGCCTGTTATGGCAACAAATATGCCTAACCATAGAAGGTTGTTGTCATGAAAGAGAAACAGAACAAGGTTGTATGTAGTCCATGGAGGGGCACCAGAGCTGATACCTAGTCCATGGCATTTGGGAATTTGAACAGTTCTGTGCTGTTGACATATAGGATACATTTACACTATGAAATGGTTTGGGACTGGTTTGGCCAAGATACATTATGGTTCTAGGAAGAGATGTCCTTATTGTGCCTTTACTGACAATGAAGCCTTTGCTATTGCCAGTCCCAGAGATGTACTGTGAATGTGTACGGAGCCAAGGCTAGAGGACTGTGTTGACATTGCAGGTGGGGTACTTAACAAGGTGCTGTGCATACAAGTCCTACATTTACTCCAGCTCCTTTGAACGTACCAGTTGCATAGTTAAGTGCACCAGAACACTCAAGTACAGACATGGGGCAAACAAACACCACAAAAATCCCCTCATGCTTACTAAATGAGTAATGCAGAAACACCACCATGTGCATGCCAATGAAAATATGTTATGTTGATAAAAAAATTCTTTGTAAGTATGAAACAACCTTATGGCAGTTTGAACCATTATGCAAATGACCACCCCTCATTAGCAAGTTAAGTCTGTAATGAGTGTACCTTTGCTGTCTAAATGTCACTAAAGTAGAGGCTTCTGCCAGAAGAGTTAGTATGTCAGTCACAATCGTATTTCACACTACTGCAGTTGAGTGGGCAAATTTTGCTAGGCAGGTATTGTTTTTTGCCTGTAAGCTTATTGAACAGAAACACTCTTTGTGGGACGGTACAGTGTGGATGGATTGATAATATATAAGGTATGATAAGAGATACTTAATTTTAGGTATATCTTTATGTATATGTAACCACATACATTCTTTATATGTGTGTATGTTCTTTTTCTCCTTAGATGTGGCCATCTAGTGTATCATCTAGGTCTGCCCTACTCCTTCCTGTCTTTACAATATGTAGAAGAATCCATTAAGATTGCATACTGTGAAAACAAGTGTGGCAACTGCTCTTACGTGGTATTTTCTTGTTTCATTCTACTGTGGACGCTAAAATACTACTGCATGGAATTTTCCTTCTTGTGGGATTGCAAAAACTCCCACAAGCTGTGGCTTTGGTGGCAGCTGTTTGTAAAACTGTAGAGAGATGTTTTGACTATGGGTGCTGTGGCACCCCAGCCAATCACCCCAGGGGGTGGCTGGCTTCTTGTCCAACTCCCTTGAGGTTAAAAGGGTATAAAAAGAGCTGTAAATTAATAAATAAAAGCTTCTTTGCATCTTGGTGAAGAAAATGGTCTCTGCCTCGCTCTGTCTCCTCCTCCGGCAACAGGCAGATAAGCAACAATTCTACATATACTAGAAAGGGAAACTGGATTTGTCTGGTATTTAAAAGAAAACTATTGCAGTGTGATTAATCCAAGAAAAAATTATTTAGAATTTACACATTTCATGTGTCTTGACAGAGAGCTTTTAAACTGGTTTCAAAGTGAATTATATCTAATTTGTAATAGACTGATTATCTGAATTCCAGCCTATGATGGTAATGCAAATAATTGTCAGAAATATAAATACAGTCTTGGAGGCTAATATTATTTCTGGAGTTACATACATCTAGCAAGCATTTAGCTACTCTAGTTTTGGGGATGGGTAGGTAATTAAAGAGTAGTTTAAAAAATAAAGGGAATCAAGTGTGAGCTGTTTTGTTTTGCTATTGCTTTTAGTTTCTATTTAAAACATAATACAATAGTTACTTTAAAAGGTGATAATATGAGGTCACAAACTACTGTTACCATTATAAAAGAAAAGTAGCTTTGTTTTACATGTAACTAAAGATCATAACTACCTTAATGATTATAAAAAAAATATATGCAAACATAGTCATGAAAGATGAGAAAGAATAATCCCATCAGACAGTTTTCCATCCATCTGTAGGTCTCAGGCAGAATACAGAAAAATAAGATTAGCAATTACTTGAATTATAACTCCTAGAAGTTTACATTAAGAGTCAGTGTTGTTGCAAAACAAGGTTCTTTTTGATATATTCATATCTTTCTTCAGCAAAGTAACACAAATAGTTTAAAATTTGGTTTCAGGTTCTGCCAAAATGTTAAGATAGTGAATATTTACAAACAGTTAACTTAAATGAAATGCCTAGTGTTTAATGCAAACTTGTGTTTTGCAGGTACCTGATATTGATGGTATATGTGAAAACATCACTACAAAAGCAGATGAAAAGCTAGAAGAGGTAGAACCCAAACCAACTGGTCAATATTCACATCAGCAGAACCTGCACAGACATAGGCACCACCACCACCATCACGAGGGCAGTCGTCATTCCGATAATGAGAACCATCAGGCTCCTTCTGAAAATCAAAGACATCACCTTCTCAGTGGTCAACGTCACAACGTTTTTAGCCATAGCAGACATGATCAGACAGGTAGTGATAAACAGGTAGACACCATTCCTCCAGGAGAAAGTGTAGAAATTACACAAGATAAAAAGCTATGAAAAAAGGGGAAAAACAACTGTAAGAACCAGTTAACTTGAAATTGGCAGACATCATCAGATTCAGCTTCTAGTAGCTGATGCTGTCATTGTCGACACCTTTTGTTTGAACAGCTAGGAAATTCTGTCACTTGACAGTGTCGTGGAGTACTTCCAAATTCTTGCAGGTGACACGGACAGCTGTCAGCTGAGGACATCACTGAATCTTGACAGTGACGCCTGCTCACAGCTGCCTGACAGTCACCAGCAGCAGGAACAACTGAAACTAGCAATACCTGACAGTGAAAGGAAGAGGCAAGAAACTGATGCTGAAAAACAAACTAAGCACCTTAAAAGAGGAGTCCTACTACCTAAATTAATGTATTTGCAAGAGTGGAAAAATGAACAGACTGTTTTTGTCAGCCCCAATTAAAATTACACTAAGACAGGTGTGTAGAGTTAAAATACTGCAAAGTATTAGTGCTCTTAGGATTATAGAATACCTGCCACATTCCATCAGCAACAATTTCATAATTTAATTGACCTGTAGTTTGTTTTGCAGTTACATTGGGAAGGTGTCTGAATTCTTTATTAATTTGTCTTTTTTGTTTGTCTTCTAACATTCTGCTTGCATTTGTGAGGTCAGGAGCATAAACTATGACCTAGGGGCTCCTGTCTGATGTTTTGCAATCAAGAACAGAAGATAACCAAAACAGACATTATAATAATTTTTATTAAGAAGATGGAAAATATTCAACAGTTAGGGTTGGTGTGGGGTTTTTTTTTGTTTTGTTTTGGGTTTTTTTTGTTTTGTTTTTTTTTAAGCTGTACTTTATTTTTAACCTGGGGATACAAATTATGTACAAGAAAAGCATATTCCTAAGCAACATGCAACATACCAAAATAACTTTTAAACTCAAATGTAAGATACAAGCAATAACTGAATTACTTTAAAGTAACAGATTTATACGCTTAACTTTAGTGGACTAAATACAGTATGAGGGTCCACAAATGCACATCACTACAACTTGTAAAATCCCACTAAATAAGTAAGATTTTGCCTAAAGTGAGAAGAAGTGTTAACAGCTCTTCATGCCAAATCAGTATCAAAAAGAGGGAGGAGTGGAACAAACTTAAAAAATCTTGGTTTAATGTTTATCTTTGTTTATAACAGTGTGAATTTTATAAATCTATATTGATTAGTAATGTAATATTTCACTTGAACTTGCATAACTTCTCTATCTGTAGCTTAGCATTCCTAACCTTCGATTAACTGAAGTAAAACTGTAGTTGTTTGAAGGATTCCTGAATGAAGAAGAGACTATTCAAGAATGGAAAACCACTTTGAAAGCATACACCATAATTAATGATGGTTTAATAGGGAAATGATTATTCCTATGAACCTGAATCTTTTTGTTGTGCATGCTGACTAGCAAGAAAGTAGCCCTGACTATACACAGAATGCATGCTTTTGGAATATTTGACAAGAGTGTTTTCATTAAAAAAAATACTTGTATTTCTTCATATCTTGTTTTTGCTTTCAGGTACCCAATTTGAAATACAATGTTTCTCACTGTGTGTACCACAGAAATACTTCATGCAATTCATCAAAATCGCTTCCGTTTGAAGTGCAGGTCTTGGCCTTTGCTGAGACGTTGCTCTAAGTCTCTTATGGTATTTCGGAGGATTTCAATTTCCTTATTTTTCTCCTCCTGGAGATGCTGCAGCTTCTGTAAAAATGAAAGCAAATGCTTCATTGTTAAACATCACACAGAATTACAGGGCCATGCAATATGCTATTACGAATGAGAAATACTCCAATAGGAATATTTTTCTCAGTAGTCTGTATCACAGAATGACAAAGATTGCACCCCAGAATGCTATTTTTGTGACATCCCAAAAACCCAAGCCTACAAAAACAATAATGCATATAGTTTATGTCACAGTCACGTCAGTTCTAAGATCCCAGGTTGAGAGCTCTGTACTACACCCACTTTACAGGTAAACTTTTGCTGTTTAATCCCAGCTGTATCAACATCAGTGCAAAGACACAAAATAGTTATCTAGAGGTGGGAGGGATGTGTGGGAGTCTGAGCAAAATGGACCCATGGGGCATGAAGCTTCACCACTCCCACACTCCACACAAACATAGTAAGACCCCAGGGAACTGCTGTTTCAGACAGGCTGCAACAATATCTAGTATCTGTAGACTACTGGCTACTAAAGCACGTACCCTTCGATATATACTTTGTGGCAACACAGAAGCATCTGGAAAGGATTTTGGTGTTCTGTTCTGAACTCTTGCTAATTTGGCATTAAACTGAAGGAATCAGAAAAAGAAAAAAAAAACCATTAAGATCCAATAGGAAATAAAGTATGCTAAATAATACAACTATAACTTTCACTTTTAAAATTGGATTTTGTATCTGAAAGTATTAACAGCAAGGTTATATACTATTTAATTC
>JAOEGS010011113.1:8972-33662 GCA_025447755.1 Corythornis vintsioides
TATCTATATATATATATTCCAAAGGGGGAAAATACATTTCTTTTCCACAAATTGCTTCCATCATTTCTGAACTCTGCTAAGCATTTTTAATAGATATGTGCCCTTAGCTCATCTTTTGCATGCTAACAATTTAATCTGAATACCAATATAGACACAAAATAAACGATTGTTTCCTGCCAGAGGTATCTGCAGAAGAAATCTTGGAGTAAAACATTGTCTTTGCAGCTCATTGTGTCTCTAATTAGACTGGAAGGAGGCAGAAGCTTGCTGGTGTCAGTCTGTGTTTAGCATGCCCTGGAGCTTCAAGCTCCTGTGGGTATCAAAGTGCACTAATTAAATGAGGGGTCCACAATACCGCACTAAACATCAGAGTGAGAGAAAGAGTCCAGTGTCCTCAGTGCCTTTGAGAATCCATGGCCCACGCTAATTACCCATTGTTGAATTGACTTCCCATTCTACAAGGAATGAATGGTGCCTCTCTCCCCCCCTTCCCCCAGCCTCCTCCCCCCCTTAGATTTTACCATCTTTGCTTTGGCCGCCTAATTAATCTTATGGAAATCTCCCGAAGCCAGATTCCAGCAAGGTTGCCCCAATGTTTATAATTTGATTTGTGATGATAAAAGTGAAGACACACGGTGATGGAACAGTGTCATTTTCAACACTCTTGAGAATCGAAGAGGCTATCAATCTTTCCCACGTGCATGGCAAACTGATATCCTAGAAAATTAACTTCAATTAATAACAGAAATCCCCAGACGCTCAGGGAAGTAGAGATGCTTTGAAAGAGACCCTTCAAAGATGTCTCTGGATTGTCTTTTATATGCAGACTCTTCTTTTTATATAGAAGAGATTCTCAATAAGGGAATGTGTGGCAATGGGGTGAGTTCCCTCTCTCCCTTTTTAATCCGTGGAAGAAGAGGAAACATTTTATATTTAGTTTAGGAAGAAGTTAATCAGAGGTCTGTAGGTTAAATCTGTTTTTATTTCCTCTCCATAGACAGTACTACTTAAAGGTTTATGCTACACATTTCAGTGAGGAAAGGAAATTTAAACAAAAATATTTTTTACTGTAACAGTCCCTTCCCCAAAATGGTGGAAAGTTAAGTGTTGGGCTGCTTCTCATTGCCAGCCTTCTTTGCCTTGACAAGATTTGTGATCTAAAACTGAATATTCTATCAGGGAAAAAAAGACTTGTTAAGATTTTACATGTTCTAATAACTGCAATGACACAGATACTAAAGACTTCTATAAAAGCAAGTCTGATTCCTGTGAAACCTTGCAACACGTGAATTCTACTCTACAAAAAACCTGCCATATCTCCATTTGTAAGTGGCATTTTTGCGTTGTTATTTTATAGGGTGGACAGTTGCACAACATGACTTCAGTTTATTATTAGCAAAATAGAAACTTACTTTCTATGATGTAATGCTTCACCATTTGTGATATTGAGAAATTCCTGCTGAAAATCAAATGAAATTTAGAAGATCATCCAGTAATAATTTCTGGTTAGGACTGAGCTTTTTTTCATATAACATACCATAGTAAAAAAAAATATTAGAATTACTTTGAGGTAATGTATGAACAGAACTTACTAACCAGTATTTTAATGTTTAGCTTCCAAGTAATTTTCAAGATAGATTGAAAAGAACCTAAATTAGTCTTAGCTTAGCAGCAAGAATGGGTTAAGTTTATTGCATTTCAGGTTCTTGTTATAATCACTGTCACGTGAATGAATTCATGTTGTGCCATTTCTTGCTCTCATTACAACCTTTGTTACGAGAATGAGGTATTAGGATTTTAATGCCTCATATATTCTGTGAATTATGGTAGTGTGCTGTACTACTTTGACCTTTTAAGTATCCTGTAATTTGATTGGATGGCAGTTCTAGCCCTTTTCTTGTTGACAGCTTCAATAACCTTTCAGACAAAGGTGGAATAGCAATCCAATCAAAATACAGAATATTTAAGAGTTCAAAATATGTAGTAAAAAGAATGACTATAGTTCACTGGGGAAAACAAAATTTTAATTAATCTAGTGCTTAAGAATTGGGACATAAATAAAAAAAAAAAAGTAGAAAAGCATTCTGAAGTTTAAGCTTAGGATAATAATTGAAAGTCATAGTATTTTTTTTAACTTACTTTATGATAACTCGTGATATTATTTTAGCTAATTCTACTTGATAGATACATGAATATAAATTTTACCAGCTTTTTAATATTGCCATATCATATGAAATTTTATTCAAGTGCAATTTTATGTCTTGTGTGCCTAAATCTATTTTAAACAGTTTTACAATATTATGAATACAATAAAGAAGTGCACACTAAGATGCAGAACACAAACACCTTTTTGTATGTTTTAGTTGTGATAACAGTCCATAGATCATATGCTGGCTGCACAAAATATCATGAAATCATAAAAAATAGATATCTATTATTATTTGCTATTGCCATCTTCAGGTTTATATTTAATGATTGGAGAAGAATTCCTATTTGTCAGAAACTGACATTTGGGTTTGTTTTTTAGTAATACATTTTGTTTAAAAGTAACCCTCAGCAAGAAACAATAGTAATTAGGATAAATGCCCACTTACTATATTTTCCACTGTATGCAGTATAGAAAGCAAACTAATTTAGTCGAAACTAGTAAACTTTAAACTGATTTGATTATTTGACAAATTATTTTTTCCTCTGCAATCTCTGCTTATTAAAAATAATGGTGCTTTTTATAAAATTTCATTTAATCATATTTTTCCTCTTTTTTTTTTTCTCTTTTCTTGAAGTTTTTCTAGTGTTTGCATGGGTTCTCCATCTAGAATTCTATCAAATTTAAAAATAAAAAAAAAAAAGAGAAAAAAATTCCTATTTAATATTGTTTAAAATATCTTTAAAATCCCCCTTAAGGTGTGCCACACCCAACTTGATGCAATTTGGGGCAGAATTGCTGTAACTAAACTTATAGGTAGGTGGTATAGTCTACCCCTTTTTTATATATGCTTTTATTTGGTTTATGTTTTGGTTGTTTGGTTATTTTTTATTATTTTGTTTCAAGTACAGGTTTTCTTTGATTAGACGTTGTAGCTGACCTATAGTTTTGTCTATGTACTCCATATGAGGATGGAAGTGACATAGAATGTTAAGAACACTTCAGGGAAACCTTTCTTTTTTGATGAAGGAAATGAAAGAATGGATGTGTCCTTTTTCATTAGACCACTTACTAGGTATATTTAGAGGAAGGATCCTTCCTCTAAAGTTGGGATATGAACTTCCAGACAGGTGAATTTTTAGACACTTCCACTTGGCAAAGAACCTGTACCAGATCCACAGACCATAGGTTAAAAATTTTAGGAATCTTGAAGGAGATAACATTGAATCCTACAGCATACTTGTATGAACAGAAAGACTGCAGATGTATACCCCTTTTAGTTTATCACCTTAATACAATGTAGCAGGTTTCACACAGTGTAATAAGAAACTAATCAGCATACAAAATAAGACACATACACAAGTTATTTGATAAGGTTTCAGCCCTAATTATGTGGAGTTTTTGGGAAGCCTATGCATCATAAGCAGAAATGGTCTGTAATAGAAAATAGATTACAATAATGTACTGTATTCTCAGCTGTAAATGCCTATGGTTTCTAACAGCCTTTGCAATTTGAAAAGCCTGGTAAATATTTTCATAGCATCCTGACATGCTGAAAAGTTGTAAGGAAGTTATATACTTTCTATTACCACATGATAGCATACCTGTATCCAGAGTGAACCTGGAAACTATCTGTAAATGACCAAGTGAAAATTGTTTTGTGTTTTTCAACTAAAGCTGCAACTACACAAGTGTAATGAGTTCCTATATCAGTCTATATGTCTCTCACATTGATGTAGGTGTGTCTTTGGTAAGACTTATCACAGTTGCAACCATGCAGGTGTCTACTGCTGTTTGGAATGCCCTGGATTATGTGAAACTTTCAAGGCTGGTGAAAGTCACACTAGAACTGTTCTTCTCTGAATCACTAGATCAGCAGTTGTGTATGATAAAACTGCTTAACTCTGGGTTACTTATAATGGTGTGAGACATCCTCTGTTTAGTCAGTTTTAAGCCCAGTATGGGATTCAATGGGATTCAATGGATATTTTAGATGAGGGTAGTGAAGTTGTGGTCCTCACAGAAAGATGATCTTATGTGGTCTAAGTAGATGTGTCATAATGAGTCAATGGATTCAAGAGAATGGCTCAGTTCCCCAAATACAGGTAGCAGGGTGGGTAGTGAGGCTTCACTGATTCTTTTGGCTAGGAACTTAATTCAGGTGCCAAAATAAAGGTATCACCAACAGATGTTTAATTTTGGATTGATATTTAGAATAGTTTTACATTTACACCCAGGATCAGGTTTGTGAGAATGGAAGGAGTAACAGAGAGGAGTTTCCATAAGTTTTTCTTATCATCACTGCTTTTCCATAGTCACTTTGTTTTGACTATCTTTTACTGACAAGTTTAATCCTTATCAGTATACAAATCTTCACACATGGACAATTTATTGTAATCTGAATATGATCACATTATTACATAAATTATTAATTTTAAAGATAATTCTAAGATGGATGTCAAATATCTTCCATCACAAAAATATCAGCCATGACTTTATGAAGATACCAACATCTTCAATTACTATGTTTTTCAGTATTAATGAAAGTGTTTTTTCTAATCTAAAACCTGAATTTTCATTCCAAATATAGTGGTTTCACAATTTTTCTAGCAGAAGGTCACCTCCACTGAAATTAAGGCTGTTTAACACATTAAAATTAAATTTAAAATATTTTACTACAAAATATGTTGTAGTAAAATACTTTATATTCAGTAAGACAATAACTGTATTTCACATGCTCCTTCTTAAAGTGATTGTTAATGTCCTTCAGAGGTGACCTGCAAGTAGTCAAGGAATAATATTTTAATTTCTTTATTTGTTCATGTAATAACACATTCAGTTTTCCTGTTTTTCTATTCTGGTATGTGATGATTTCAAGAAAGTTGACAGGATCTGGCAAGTCTGTATTGATCTTTCTTCTCAAAGCTGTGACTATTTAAGAGTGAAGCCAAGCAGTTCAGAAAGTCATTGAAGGCAAGGACCCAAGAGAGAAAATGGCTAACAAGGCTAGATATGGCTTCATTCCTTTCTTATTTAAATTAGGAATCACTTCACTAGAGTAATTAAAAAAAAAACCCAAACTTCTTCACTGTAAGGGTGATGGAGCAGTGGAACAAACTGCCCAGAGAAGTTGTGGAATCTCCTTCTCTAGAGACTTTCAAAACCCACCTGGATCTGTTCCTGTCTGTCATGCCCAAGGTGATCCTGCTTTGTCAGGGTTTGGACTGGATGATCTCCAGAGGTGCCTCCCAACCCCTGCGATTCTATGACTCTATGATTCTATGGTTACAGTTATACTAATAAAAAAAAAAATAAATAGATGTTACTTTTAATTTGCTTCAAGTTGGGCCTTAAGTTAGGTAGTTTATTGCTCCAGGAAAAGAAAAGAGAACCAAATGAATTCTACATTTAATAGGCATTGGGGACCCCATTCTTCTCTTAGTTTTAGATAGTAATATGGAGGTCAGAAGAGTGCTTTTAAATTCAAATAATTCAAATGAAAGATGAATGTCCTAGACATATGAACAACATACCAAAGGGTAACAAATTCCTGCATATTCAGTAGCCTATTGTAACTATGAAAGTTTGTGCTGCTGGGTCATTCATGCATCATTACTACCTTCAACTCACTTTCTGATGGTCTGATTTTCTAGCATGTGCATAGTTCATAGCTGTTCTGAGGAACAGAAGCAGGATCCAAAATGTAAACAGTCAGGAAGACCTAGTTCAGTGAGCTCATGTACTTTCTCAAGATACTTTCCTTCAGGTATAGAAAGCACTTTTGTATTTGAAAAGGTGACATATTCAGAGAAGGTGCACAGCAGTTCCATACATAACATACGCTATCTTGCCTTTCAGCAGTGACGGGAATACCTGGGACTATGGTATTAGGCACAGATGCCCTAGCTTCTTCCACCACTCTCCTCTGAAGATTATCCCTGCACACAGGAACTTCTCCAACAGGAACAGTAGTGTTTCACCATGTCACAGAATCATTAATCTTGGAAAAGACCTTCCAGATCATCAAGTCCAACCATCTACCTAACAATAATATAATTATTATATTATTATAATCACAAGAGAGTTCCTTGTCATGAGACTATGGACAACTCAAAACAACTCAGTGACATTTCTCAGTTGTCCCTGTATTCATGATGCAGGAAGAAAATGACTCATCAAAAGTTAACAGCTAAAATTCAGTAAGAGAAGTTAAATTTCTCTCTACCCACGCATAACAGCACAGACATGCACAATGTCAGAAGTCACACACCATTTTAAAACTAATGGAGTACATGAGTCATGACAGCTGTGACAGACAATTTCACTTGCACTGATGAATTAAAAGACTGAAAATGTGGGGGTTTAATTCACATCCATTTAGTTTCACAGTGCTTTTCAGACTAATACTCCTGAAAAACAGTTCATTCAGAGTGTTCAAACTGAAGTAAACAGCACCCATGGATGCCTCACAAATAACTGCATTCTTGACAGGACCCATAAAGAAATTATCAGATATAATGCCTTTGGGAGGAGAATTTTGTCAAAGAAACAATCAGTCATTTCAGTTAGGAGTTCTGATGCCAATCCTTGAAGTACCACTTTCAAGGAGAATATTCCAAAATCAAAGATCACAGCAGCTACAAGTTCAAGTACTTCTTATGGTCTCTAGGCATATTCTTTCCTTGTCTCATCTCAGTATCTATGACCCTCAAGCTTCAGTGCATGCAGACAAATAAAACTGTTTTCAAAATCAGATAATTCAGTGACCTCATTTTGATCACTGCTTTCATAGACTCCTGTATTTGAAACAGCTTGACATTTTTCATTGCTGGTCCGATTTTTATTTCTCCATTGCAGGCCTAAATGAATCATATTGGAAATATTAACTTTTTCTTCTGTCAGGAAAATATATCATCTGATTGCAGCTATAATTCAGATCTGGCAAAACTAAATCAGTTGGAGAGACTATTTTCCCTGTAGGATTAAAAAATTAAAATGACAACAAAAAAAAATCAAATTAACAAATCCATATCATATGGTCATCTCGAAGATTTGTTGAATACTATATTGATACTACAGAGGGATCATGCTGGAATGGTTGTATATTTCATCTTGCATTCATAATGCCAAGATAATACCATTAAAACAGTCTGCTTAATGCTGCTTCATGATGAATGTAATTGATAGCATTTTGTCTTCAACCAATCCTTGATAAGATCTTTATTGTGTAAGCAAAGTAGTTAAAAAGTTTCAGAAGATTGATAGCCATACATACTGTCAGAAAGAACAATGCTACATGTTTTATTCCTTTCCTTCTGTAGTTCATAGAATCATAGAATAACAGATGTTGAAAGGGAGCTCTGGAGATCATTGAGTTCACCTCTCCTGTCAGAGCAAGATCACTCAGTGAATGTCACACAGAAATATATCCATCAGGATTTGAAAATCCCTAGAGAATGAGACTCCACAACCACTATGGGCAATCTGTTCCAGAACTTTGTCACCCTCACAGTAAAGAAGTTTTTCCTCATGTTAAGGTGGAACTTCCTGTGTTCCAGGAAGTTTGTTACCATTACCTCTCATCCTATCACAAGGCTCCAATGAAGAGAATGGCCCCTTCTACTTGAAACCCACCCTTCAGGTATTTGTTGATGTTAATAATGTTTATAAACACAAATATAAATTAATTATATTAATTATAAATACAAACTTGGCTTCTCAGTCTTCTCCAGGCTAAACAGCCCGAGGTCTCTCAGACTTTCCTTGTAAGAGAGTTGTTCCAGTTCCTTTATCATCTTCGCAGCTCTCTATTGCAGTCTCTAGCCCCTGTCTTTCCTGAACTGGGGAACCCAGAACTAAACACAATGTTTCAGCTGTGGTTTCATTAGTGTAGAGTAGAGGGAGTAAAGGAGAACCTTCCCCATCCCGCTGGACACCTTTATGCACTGCAGGACACCATTGGCCTTACTGGCCACAAGGGCATATTGCTGATCCATGGAGAACTTGTTGTCCACCAGGACTCTCAAGTCCTCCACATGGCTGTTTTCCAGCAGGTCTACCCCTAACCTGTACTGGTGCATGGTGTTATTCCTCCCCAGGTGTAGGAGGAATCTGCCCTTATCCTTGACAAACTTCATTATGTTCTCCTTTGCCCAGCTCTCCAGTCTGTCCAGATCTCACCTAATGGCAGCACATTCATTCAGCAAGAATGAACACAGACAATGGTGTATCAGCCACTCCTCCCAGTTTAGTATCATCAGCAAACTTGCTGAAGACCCTCTGAGCTTTATTTTTTAGCCAGTTCTCAACCCATACTACTCTTGTCTCTTCTAACACATGCTTCCTGAGCTTATCCAGGAGAATGTTATGGAAGACAGTGTCAAAAGCTTTGCTAAAGTCAGTGTAAACAACATCCACGGCTCTCCCTTGACCTACCCATTCAGTCATCACCACCATTATCATCATTATAGAAGGCTATCATATTACCAAAACATGACTTCCCTTTAGTAAATACATGTTTGCTACTCTTGATAACCTTGTGTTAAGGAACTTTTAAGTTTCTGTTTTGTGGAAAATTTGTGATTTTAATTGGGTTGCAATAAAATACTTAACAAGAGTCAGTGACTTTGACTCAAGATATTCTGCAGATGCAAAAGGCCAAATAAGGAATTTTTTTTCTATCAAAAACAGTTTCATTGAAGCACATATGCTTTAGAATTTTTTTTCCATTGTGCTACACTGTAAGTTCAACCAGTTTGCTGCATTATCTCACAGTAGGTCCTTGTGATCCAGCAATCTTTCAAGTATTATCCTTCCAGTGAATATCTGTTTCCTATTATCTTTGTCTCATAAGATGTTATTTTGCATTTTTCTGCTTTGATTCCCACCTGTGTGAATGTATTTTCACTGCATATTTCCAACCTCCACAGCCCCATATCATTTTTATGTCCTTACAGCTACTTGCAGCACCTCTTAAATTTGTATAATTTCCAAATGTGAAGTCTCGTTAATGTCTTATAGAAGAATAAAATAATAAAACAATTAAATCACCTGCATCTAGAAAATAAAGCTTCAGTTTGGTCAAATTACTCCATACTTATGCTAATGAGATTGAAGAGAAGAATGAAACATTACAAGTCTGAAATCTGATATATAGGAGATGACAAGTTCAGAGCAAAGAAAATTCAGAAGCATTTTGACTTAAGCAGTGAACTTGGAATACTCATCATTATTAATTCTTCAATACAACTGGGTGAAATATGGTCATTTCACTGCCCAAGCATCAACCAGCAAAGATTTTAGTCCAGCCGAGCTGAAGGAGACGTGAGGCTTCAAAAGACAAGTGGCCAGCCAGCTTCAGAGAGCTTGTTGTTCACAGGTGTACCAGTCAAATCCCATCCATATCCTAAATAAGGCACACTCAACTGTATAAAGAGTTAAATAAGTGACTGGTTTTGAGCTTAGTTACATTAATAATACCTTACTACAATAATAATTGTCAGCATATGATTTTCAGAAAACAAGGTTGTTACAAATGTCTTTACAAAGAATTCAAAAGAGAAAAACGATGTTTAGTTCTAAGACTGTAAATTGATTGCAAAATATTATGCCAATAATCAGTCTTTATATACTCTGGCTGTTTTACTCAACATACTGTGATAATAAATATCTTTAGCTCAACTTGATACAAATATATCTTTCCCTTTGGAAATAAAAAATAACAAAGCAAATGAGAACTATCCCACAGAAGCACAGTAGTGTTTGAACATCAATTTGACAGGTACTGTAATTTCCCTATTAAGGGACTCTGAATATC
Organism: Corythornis vintsioides; assembly: GCA_025447755.1. NCBI lineage: Eukaryota > Metazoa > Chordata > Aves > Coraciiformes > Alcedinidae > Corythornis > Corythornis vintsioides. Next base: position 18,935 of record JAOEGS010011113.1, read on the forward strand.
ATACAGGAGTATGCTGCTGAAATACTATAAGAATTCCTTAAAAAAAGAAGTCAGCTGAAAAAAAAAAAAGTTTTAGTACAAGTCAGAGAAGATATTGGAAGATGGAACTAGGGCTGATGAATTTCACTGATGTTTCAAAACCATGACCTTGACTTTTTTCCATTTAACACACATCTATTATCACTAAACCAGTAACAAGAACTGAAATCAGTATGAGACAGGAGAGTTATCTCTGTAACAGATTTACTCTAAGCAGTGCTATGTCATCCACATACATTTGTATGCGAGTGACAAGAATCGAAGCATGTTCAGTTCTAATCTATGCCTTCCTTACTATTTTATGTCTAGGTAAAAGATGACAGAGGTGTGCACTACAGTCTTTCCAGGTCCCTCTGTAATAGAAGCCATGAATGCAAAAGATGACACACATTTTATTAATCTTCTTTCAACACTTTCTTTTATAATATATTCAGAGCTTTGCTTTTCCTTACTTAAATAGGAAAAAATGGTTTGGACAGTGAAGAAAGAATAGTGACAAAGCTTTTCATTCTTTACACAAAGATTTTTTTCTTCTTGTTGTCCTGATAGTGTTACTAAAAGAGAAACTCATAGAAAGACACAAGCATTTGCTGCTTCTGTAGCATATCTCACTGCTGAAAGAATATGCCTTTGACTTAGATAATCTTCATCCTTGGAATACTCACCACTGATGGCTATTGAGATTTTTACAGTATTATAGATATATATACATCCTATTTATTATTACCATAAATTTGAACATCATGTTAAACCTCATGTTTGAACCTGCTGTGGAACAGGACAAGCTCCATAGGTTTTGCTATTCTAACCCTTAAGAGCCAGACAAAAAAATGACAAATTCTTTTCATAAATCTTGCTGCAGAAGGCAGCAGCCCATCTTTTAGGCAAGGCAGTTCCCTGTGAACACAACTGGCAATCTACTTTCCATGCTGGCACTCTCCATCCTAAGACAAAATTCAAATCTAAATGCCCATCTTGATTGTCACAGACTCCTCCAGGAATTTGGTAACAGCAATCTAAGAGATTCTGCTTTCCTCTTCAGAAGTAAAGCATCCTACAGACAGAGGCTTGCATGTCCTGGAAACTGAGCTCTTAAGGGATCATGAAAGATCCCATGAATCACAATAGTCATAGAAATAAAGGTATTTTTTTTAATAATGTTCATATCCTTTTTCAATTCAGTGAACCCATTGTTTTACACAAGTAAGACTCCATAGCTGATTAATGCAAATAGATACACAGCCAAACTTATCAACAACTTCAAGACTCAGAAAAAAAGCATAACAAAAATTGGGGATCTTTGCCTCTTTTAAAATAGCTAAAAGAGGTGCTCAGAGACATAAGAACGAGAAGTAACTAGGTAGACTGATAGAAGTTTTCCGAGGGAGACTTGTTGTCTAGTTAGATAATATGCCTGGTACTTTCTCTTCTTTTTTAGATAGCTTGTGGGAATGTATTACCATTCCCAATCACATTTTTTATAAAGTAGGAGCATGGAAAAATTAACAGGGTGCAAATGAAATATGGCAATGTTTAGATTACATTTTAAGGGAAACAAAATGAGATCAGCTTCTCGTGTCTCAACCCTTTGTAAATTCAGACCAAAATATGTTTTTTGAAGATTATTTAATTTATTTAGTTTATCAGGCACCTTTCAAATTCCCCAACCATAGACTTGAAGAGGAATATCCCTTCTAGCCACTGAAATATTGTTCAAAGATAAAAGCCTACATCTCTGTAATAGTTGTTTTTTTTTCTTGTAATTCAAAATAATACAGATTTTCAGATATACAATCCCAGAAGACAATCTGTTTAATCTATTCAATATTTTTGCAGTAGTTGAAACAAAAAGCAAAAGTACTATGAATTCTAATTTCTCTCCCTCTTTCTCTTTCACCCTCCTTCCCTCTTTTCATTCCTCCTTTTCATTCCTCTCTTCTTTCCTTTCTTTCTTCTTCACTTTGAATGCACAAAAAGATGTGCAACAATCTTGTGGCCTCAAGATGACAGATGGTAGGACATGAGAGTTTACATCAATCTGGAGTGCTTTGCTCTAACACCACGTGGATTCCTGATTAAGAGTTGGTGACTCACTGATGTGATTTAAAAGTATTCCTATTCATTTACAAGCATCAGGAAGGACTAGAAAGGATGATCACATATGCTCTCTCTATTTGCAATATATATTTATACTCTTCTTTTTCAAGTGTACTTTTCTTTTTAAGAAATAATAGTCAGAGAAGGGGTATTCAGGTATCAGGACAGTTCTGAGCACACTGTCACTCAGTCATATTGTCAATCAAAGAAGAAACACCATACCAAGCATATTCCAGACAGATTCCAGATTCTTTTATTGGTTAGAGAGAAAAACTAGGCTTTAGAGTCCTATTGGATCAGCATTAGGTTTTAATGATTTTTCCTGAAGTAAACTCCCTGGAATAAGGATAAGCCTCTATAGAGACATACTGAGACAATGTCAATAGATTCATGGAGATTTTGGGACCATAAATCATAATGCCTGCATCATATCATGTGCATCTCAAAACTCATTGTTTAGAAGCAGAAAAGAGAAAGACTAGTTACCTTATAATACTTAACCATTTATATAAATACTATTCCACTACATCAAAGGTGAATTCATATAGCAATTAAGTTTACAAATTACTTCTAATAAAGTGGTAATTTTTATGTACTTTATAAATGCAATCATATTAAACTCAATCAATGAAATGCTAATTCACTTTTTAGTAAGTTCCTCTCCATTTTTTTAAGCAACTTTCAACTGTGTTGGTTAACTATAACTAATAAGATTAAAAGAATGTTTTTTACCTAACTCAGACCAAAAAAAAATCCATTGTATATATGTGAGTTTTTAAGGCAGTGCGAGGTGAGATTAGAATTCAGGCTTTACTGTGTTTCATGTCCTTGTGAGCTCTGAACTTTGAGCACAGCAACCAGATATGGAGGAGAGGTATCATAAATCCTTTTATTTCTTAGTGAAGCTTTTAGTTTTCCTATTGGAAAAGATGAAAATTATTTTTTGATGCCCCTTTAAAGTCCTATTTCAGAGATACTCTGAATAAAATTGATTTCCACAAAGCTTGGGGAAAATAACTTATATCCTACTCACCTCTGCCTGTTTTTTCGTCTGCAAGCCTGACTTACACCTGGTCAGAACCAGTGGAAATCTGGAACCTGATTTCAGCAGAATATGTGATCAGGGTCCTTGAATGTGTGATTATATGACTATTATCAATTTAGAAAATTTTTAAAAGTGCTCATTAATTTGCATTCCATAAACATAACAATGCTTCTTCTCATATGTCATTCAGAATGGACCTCATAAGGCTACTTACTCTTGATTTGCTCTGGCATAACTGAGTTCTGGACCTGGTCCACTATAGAAACTGAATTGCACAAGGGAGCAGTAGCTCCGTCTTTGTTTTTGTCAGGTTACTGCTGTTGCCAACGATCAGAATGTTCACTAGAGAGAATAAAATCAACTTAGCAAAGAGACCTTAGAGTGTTCATTTTTGTACATCTTTTACTCAACACAAATCAGCTGAAGAATTATTCAAAATAAAATGTTATACATTAGTGAAAACTTATTTTTCCACACATCTGATTTTCTCATGCCATTTGTGTATTAAGATTTAGAATCACTGATTCAATTAAATTATAGCTTTTATTCATATTTTGCAGCTGTTGGACCTGAACTTGAAGTCCTCCCTGGTCACCAGTTAGAAAGTTTTAATGATTAGGAGTTTGAATGAAGGTCGTTATATCATATCCCACGCTACATGCAGGTAATAAAATTCCTTTCCTGCTTTGATTTTAATTGAATACAATCTTTCAAGTGAAACACAATATCAGAAAGACTTGCTTTGTCTAGATAGTAAAGTAAATGTGGCCTATTATTTGTCAATTTTATTGTCATTAAATGCTTCATTGTTACAGAAATTCAATATTGTTTCATTTTCATGCTCTCCAGAAACAGGTCAAAATGTTTTGGAAAATCTTCAAAACTTGGAACAGTTTGCCTGAAAGACAAGAGTCAGGATTCATGATTTCTTTACACAGCAACTTAACTTTGCAAGCCAGGAAACCTCAGTATTTTCACTGAGTCTCAGCTTCCCTCCTTCCTTCAACCCTCATAAAATACTTTGGTTTAAAAACTACCTCTCAGTCCAAAATGTTTGCATTCATTTGTTTTAGATTCTCGCCTAATTCTGAACAGACGAATATCTCGTTACACCAGTGGAATAATGACACCACTATTTTCAGAAACCCTAACAATCATGATAAGAATCTCTTTAGAAATGGCTCTTTCTTCTCCCACAGACATTTCTCCCCTAGCATCTGTCCCCCAGGAAGCACACTGGATGAGTGTTTGGGTGGCACTCTTGAGCAGACAAGCAGGTGGGAAAATGGGCTCCCAGAGCATCTGCAAAGTATTTGTCAATCAGATCTTTTGTTACCTAATACTTTTAACTAGATCTCAAGGATTGACAGCTCTGAACCTAAGCCTATAACTTAGGTAATTCCACATCCACTTGATGAATAATTATGCAGAGCTCCTTGTTTATTTGCTTATTCTGAAATCAGATCTTGTTTATTCTGTGCCCCTTTCTAGTCCTGATATATAACTAATTGTTGGCAGATGTGGCAAGTATCTACAGCCAAGATATATTTGTTTGCACAGCCTGATTTTTGAGTCTTAACCAGTATCAGGCAATTGCAGCTGGTTTTTATCAAGACTCTGTACACTGTAGACAGTCCACCTGGTAAAACAAGATTTGCCTATGTGACCTTCATATAAAAGCTTTAAATACAGAAGTCCTACTCAAACAATATTTAAAATTTCTGAAACTACCTAATTAAATTAACAAATTGAAGTGAAATGCTAATCAGTGTTTATACATGAAAAAATTACCCTATGGTTCATATACAACATATGACAGTCTTATTTATTAATTTTTATTTAAAATCTGAATCATATAATAAGGATACTAATTATATAAGACAATCTTTCATTTTTGCAAGCTAGACAGTGTCTACATTTAAGCATCATACTTGAAACAAAGTAGAAGGCTAGCATTTATCTAATGTTTGGAAGCAAAGAAAAAACAACAGCAGCAGAAACAGAATTAATCCAGTTTAGCTGACTAATATCAACACTTCTTTTTTGATGAGGATTTCACTCCTTTAATATGCCTAAATGCCAAATTATTCTTTGTCAGTTGTTTTTATTACTTTCTTCATTTTTTAACTGCAAATAAAGGATCAACATTGGAGCAAACTTGTTTAAGTTATAAATTCTCTGAACCATAGTAGTACTTGTGTTTTCAAATCCTCGTGGTTTTCTATCAGTGCATAAATTTAGTTGCCTTGTTTCAACAAAAATATTTTAGAAGAACAACACTGTGGAAGATTGTTTATTTGAAGTGATAGTGAATAATCTGCAAATGCTGTGACTAGATGATACTCTTCCCTAGAAAACTACTTATATTAATTTGTTTTCTGTATTTACTCTGTCACTGTGAAAAGCAAATCTGAGAGGTACAGGTTGTTTAGGATTATGTCAGCTCATAGAGTTGAAAACCTTCAAGCCACTATGAGTGAAAACTGTAATTTCTCCTGATTTTAATAACACCTATAATTTTACTGATTATTACCAAATTCCTAAATGAATTAAAATACCACAAGTGCAGATCCAAAATCACAGAAGCAAATAAAAATGTAGAATTAATACTTTTTTTTTTTTTCTATACCTTTGACCAACATTTCTAATTTTACTCTGGAAAGCTTTTCCCTTATCTTCCCTCGCCTTTCCTCCCCTCCCCTGCCCATAGTCTTTTCTATTTGGAAGGAATAATAAAAAAAAAAAAAGTACTTGTGTTAAAATCAGAAAACAGATCTTTTACCAGTATAGTCTATTCATTTCACAACACTACAATGTGAAAGAAATGCTATAGAAATTTTGCAGGGTGGAGATCATGTATAAAAGTAATGAAAAACGGGATAATGATTTAGACTATTTTTCAATTCACCACTTTTCTTCACTGATTACAATACCTGAATTATTTTTCCTCAACGTTAAAGCACCACATAAAAATTCTGCTGCTTTAGACTTGAGGAACTTCCTACAGATCCCACTAGGCAGGTCTAGAATGCATCAGGGAATTGTTATTTTCAGAGATGAGCTAAGTCCATGTAGACTAGTTCTTACGTTTGTGCCACAAAAGCAGGAAGAATTAACTTCTCCTGAGTCTAGTAGCACAGTCTAACACATCGATATTTTCCATTTGCATAGCAGAAATGACAACCAAAAGTCAAAAAGACCACAGTCCCAAAATATTACAGAATTTGCCTCTGGAATGTTTCCATTACATCATTCCCCTGGTAAAAAGGGCTTCTTCTCCCTCCTCTCCAGTTCACTATAGATCAAGCAACTGGCTTTCCCTGTGACTGTCCAGAGCCAACTGGCAGTATGGACCTGTCTGTGGAGATAGGGAATCCTCCATGGTATCTCCAGGACATGTGCAGCTCCTCTGTTTGACAAAACAATTTCTTCTGCCTCTAGGTTGCTCTACACTTCAGCAGAACAGCTTTGCACTTTTCTTTCATGTCCACCTCACTTGTAGAGCATCCCACTTTGATGTAACTGCAATAAATGCTGCTGAGCTGGGGACTGATTATCTTTCGTCTATTGCACATTTACAGAAAAAAGGCTGATCTGTCATGATCTGCCAATCCACCTCAGTGTCAAGCCCAGAGTAAGGGAAGAAATATTCTGAAACATATGCTTGCAAAGAAGCATTTTATGAATATTATTCCAATATTATACTTTTTGAATTTGATGTATTTTTAAAATATATTTTTTTTTCCTAATTTCCTGTGTTTGAGGAAAAAGAGAGAAGTGAGCTTCTCATGGAGTCTTGAACATATTTGGGATGTTCATGTGCATAAACTACACCCCTGGGTGTCTTAGCATATCTGCCCAGCAGTACTTATTGTAAGATGATACACTAATCTGTTTCTAAACCATTGACTATGATTGTAATGCAATACAATGCTGTACACAGCATGTATCTTCACTTTTCATGGGTATGCCCCATATATTTCAGCATGTTTTAGAGGATTTCCACCTTCTCTGTGACTGAAAAATGAACTTCATTCACTCTTTTGCTAGAAGAAAATAATACAAGACCTCAGTAATTAAGTGCCTGACCTAATAAATTCCTTTTTCTTTTGTGTTTTATCCATAGTCTGTGAAAAATTTATGCTCTCTCAGGTAACATCTTTTTTATCTACATGCAACACATTGATCCCCTTCCAATTTGGAGTTAGCTTGTTCATTCCACTATCATTTCCGAGGTAACAAATGATATTTTCATAGGCATGGTTAGTAATCAATATACACAAGCTACTGTCATTGATTTGAGTAAGACCCTTAACCTAGAAAATCACCATTTATAACTATTTAAAACAGATTTAGCTGGATTAGGTGGAACCCAGAGAAAAAGATTGTCTATGCATTTTGCATAATGGTGTTAAAACTAAGGTGAAATAATTTAATTATATTTATAGAGTGAAGTCCAGACTTTTATTATTTCTTTAAAAAAAGAGCTTCCTGAATAGTATGATATGTGTCTTGAATTTTACAATTATTGTAGCTAGATACAGAAACCAACATAGAACGTGGTCTAAGTTTGTTGCTAACATTTTTAATTTTTACTTAATACAAGTAATTTAATTCAGATGTTTATATAATTTGTCATGTTACAGCATTCCATATGGAGAAGCACAAGCTTTTGTTTCAATATTCAGTTTCCCACAGCCCACTGCATTCTGTGTATTCCAGCTTCAGCTACTCTGCAAACACATGAACTCCTTAGACCTGCAAAGCTCAGGAAAATAGGACTAGATAACATATATTTCCATAACCTATACAGCAACACAAGTTATGATAAATCAGCTGCAAGTATTTAAGTGTATAATTCACACTCATTTTAAAGACCACTTGCCCTGCCAAAAATTTTTAAAGGGGCTTTAATATATCAGTGAATCAAGCCCAGTGAGCAGCTGTATCTTGGTATTTCCAAGCTTTTATCAGTTTTCACCCGAGCTTTCATGTTATTTTTAGAAACTGTCTGGAATCAGAACTCTACCCTGAGTATTTCTATGTTTGCAGCAACTGATTTTGGCTCCATTTTCATCATAGTTGCAAATAAAAAAACGCCTCTGATTCTGCTCAGGCATCCAGTCAGTCACATATTCTACACATGGACTAGGTTCCAGAAAGGTTAGTAGTCCCCATTTCATTCACCATTTACAGAAGCAACTTTCTCCTTTTTAGCCAATAAATAGCTGCAAGTTTGGATGACACCTCTGTAATCTGTATAGAGTTATACAGCTGGAACATCCACACAGAGTATCCTTTGTATGTGTTTTAGTACAAAAGAAAGATTATTTGAATGATATTATTATTTGAGGGATATAAAGGGACCACACAAAACACACAGCACCTTACAAGACAAAGAAGGATCTTTCTGTAAAGAAGGAGAAAAAAAAAGTTGCAAGCAAATAGTTTTGCAGACTTAACCACAGGAAAATAAATGTTTTCTTTTCCCAAGATTGCAACAAAAATTCCTATGCAAAGCCCAGCAACAGGGGCTTTTTGCAAGTAAAGGAATTTATATATTCTCTCCCTTGAGCATTTTAGCAATTCATTACTAGGGAGTGGCCACTGCTGACCATGAGAGTAAGCGATCTGAATGGGAAACATGACCAAAGCAAGAAGGAAGGTGTAAGAATCTGGGAACTACTGTTTCCACAAGGCCCTCAAAATATGAAGTAGACTGATGTTGACCAAAATGAACATTTGTTTTCAGCTGACAAAGTAGAACCAGTATTTCAGATAAAATATGTCAAAAATACTTCAGTCAACAAGATGATAATTTAGGCAAAATTTTTTCTGATTTTTTTTTTAATATATTTCCATTGGTTGCTTTTGTGTGTATGTTTGGGTTTTTGTTGTTGTTCTTTTTTTTTTTCTTATTTTTATTTGAAAGCAAGTAAAAATTAGCAGAAATTATTAAGGTACACTTTGACTACTTGTGGAAATGACATGCACATCATGGAGATAATGCTCAATGTTTATGCAGGCGAACTCTTCCTAGGAAAATCTCCTTGAACATTATCCCAAGTATTTTTACTAAGTTGGCCTTACTGTATCTGAATGAATTAAATGTAACCAACAATTAATTTTAAACCCATGAATTAGCCTCATGGTAGAGATTTTCTGCAGCATGTCAGATTTCATGGTTTAGGGACATTGCTACCCAGCCCAGGCACCAAGAGGCTGACTTCCACTTTCTTCATTTTGAAGCTCTTGATAGATCACAGATTCACAGAATCACAGAGTATTAGGGGTTGAAAGGGACCTTGGAGATCTTCGAGTTCAACCCCCCTGCCAGGCAGGATCATATCATCTAAATATAATCTAACACAGGTCACAGAGGAACACATTCAGGCGAGTCTTGAAAATCTCCAGAGAAGGAGACTCCACAACCCCCTGGGAAGCCTGTTCCAGTGCTCTGTGACCCTTACTGTAAAGAAGTTCTTCCTCATGTTAAGGCAGAACCTCTTGTGTTCTAGCTTGTAACCATTCCCCCTTGTCCTATCACAGGGCACAAGTGAGAAGAGGATCTCACTTTCCTCTTGACACTTAGCCCTCATATATTTATAAACATTTATCAAATTCCCTCTCAGTCTTCTCCAGACTAAAGAGCCCCAGGTGTCTCAGCCTTTCCTCATAATGCATATGTTTCAGCCCCTTAATCATCCTTGTAGCTCTCTGTTGGACTTTCTTGAACTGGGGAGCCCAGAACTTGACACAATACTCCAGGTGAGGTCTCACCAGTGCAGAGTAGAGGGGGAGGAGAATCTCACTCGATCTGCTGGACACACTTCTCTTGATGCACCCCAGGATACCTACCATTGGCCTTCCTGGCCACAAGGGTACATTGCTGCTCCATGGAGACCTTGTTGTCCACCAGGACTCTCAAGTCCTTCTCCACAAGGCTGCTTTCCAGCAGATCACTTCCCAATCTGTACTTGTGTAATTTGTTATTCTTACCCAGCTGCAAGACTCTACACTTATCCTTGCTGAATCTCATTAGGTTCTTCCCTGCCCAGTTCTCCAACCTGTCCAAGTCTCACTGGATGGCTGCAGAGTCTTCAGGTGTATCTGCCAATCCTCCCAGTTTCATGTCATCAGCAAACTTGCTGAGTAGACACTCTGTCCTGTCATCAATGTCATTCATGAAGATGTTGAACAGGATGCATTAGATGCATTAGTTCTACTCAAAATGCATGCCATCATGTGCTTCACCTGCCTGTACTGCTATCAAGCTTATTAACATTTCTTGGATTTTTTCATGGCCACCAATGCACTTCCACCAGAAGTGACCTGGAAGCGTGAGCGGACAGCTGACAGACTGACATGCCTCTCTACCAGGCCTGGACCATGCTAAGGGTATAGCATTAAGCTGAGATGCACCAATGCTCTCAATTACCAGTTAGGTTAGTTGAGGGTTCACTGGTGTGAGTGGGCAATTAAAAGAAATTTTAGAAGGCAATTTTAACAGAAATGTTGATGCACAAAAGGCCTTGGCCTCTGGCTCTGAAGAAAGGTATTAGTATTACCGATCAAGATCTCCAAAGTTTTACTACATTGCAGTGTGCTTAGGCAGAAGATCTAATCTCTGAGTTTCCTTGACCTTATGATCTTTTACCTCAAGTGAAAGTCTGTCTTCCATTTTAGAAATGTAAACATTATTAGTGCATATATGAAAGACCACCTCTGCTTTACAATGGAAGATAAATAAAGCCAGAAGAAAAGAACAAGACCTAGGCTGAACCAGCTGCATGTAGTGTGAGCAACGAAGTTACCAGAAAATAAAAAACCAAGTCTTTCTGGGACTGTATGAAAACAAAGGATGGAGAGAGTTAAACTAAGTGCATGGAATAGTTCAAAAATATTGTGTAAAATTTAACCTAGATGCTGCTTTCAAAAACCTCAACTGCTGACAACATATAAATATATAAATTCTACCATTTTTACACTTATATAAAAATAATCCTGGCTCTGGCCTGTTCTGTATGAAAAAGTTTATTGATAATTCTTACTGCTTTATTGCCCACAAATACATTACCACTAGTGTAGGTGGGAATCACATATATGTGTATGTGCATCTATATCTACCTAGCTGTTTGTTTACTATATTATAAATGTAACAATGGATCTATTTTTTTGAATATCTTTGATTTCTTTACTTCTAAATCATGACAGTATACAATTTTTTCTTTCAGAATACAAAAAAAAAACCCAAAAACAAAACACAAAACACAAAGAAACAAACAAATCACAAATAAAATAAGTTCTTAAATAAGAATATATTGGACCCCCAAAAAAAGGAAAACCTAAGTCTCTTAGAGGAGCTTCATGATCAGGGGACAGCGTCCTCACAGAATGCTACTCACAAAGAGATTCTCCCCCCAGCATCCTACACCTGGAAGAAGATGCTTGAGAAGAAAAACAAAGGTGTCTCATCTCCTTTCACTTCCATGATGACAGCACATTTCCTTTGTGTAGTTCAGGCATGTCAGCACTGTATTGCTTCTTTCCTCTCATCTGCACGTAACTTCTCATCTACATGTAACCTCATCTACATGTAACCCCAGAAGTCTGACAAAGTTGATATGAGATGGTCAAACAGGGTCCTGGCCAGAGAACCTTCTGTGCTGGCTCTGTCCCTTCCCAGCCTGGTAAGGAGCCTTCATTGTGCATGGCACTGATGATTTTATGCTGTTTGTGGTTAGGTCATCAATCAGGTCAGTTCAGCCAACCAGACAGCATATTCTAAATTTTAGCCAGAAAGAAAATGGGTGGAAGTATCTATAATTTTTCACATGTAAAAAGTGTTTCTGAGAACTTTTTAATCCTTATTTTTCTGAAACTCATTTCTAGTTGCATTGCACTTACAATGCTCACTGACTTCTGAGTAATTCTGTGATGACTCCCAGACATTAAGTTAAAAAATACCTGCATTTTATACTATGCTTGTCACCATAACTGCATGGTGACAGTATCCCAAATCACAGTCTACTCCACCAGTTTGGCCAAATATCTCAGTACCAATTTCTAATGGAGTTGCAGGATCCTTTTTACAATTATACTGGGAAACACCAGGAAAATACAGAATGCTGTAAATGCTAAGGACACACTAAGGCACCTATAGTAACTGATCCACTCCAGTTAATATACACAGTGTACAGACCTTGATCATTGTTATTTAATAGATTTCTAAATGTCTCCTCAATTTCTTTAAGAATTGTTTAGGTTCAAGTAACATTTGTATATTTAATTAGGTCATATATCCTTAGTCTTTTTAGATTCAAAACTAATTAGACAACATATTTCACCAGGGTATCTTTCTACCACCATACAAATCTCTAAAAGGCATCAGCTTGGGAACCTGAGAATTGAAAAATTGTTTTGGACTGAGTTTCTAACTTTTTTCACTCAAGAAATGTTAGCAAATTGCCAGCTGAAGTATGGATTTGAAGAATAGGAAAACTGACACAGTGACCATCCCAGATTATTTATTAGTTTCAGCTCTGCTGTGGAGGAAGAAAATTCATCAATGCTGCTATATAAATACAAAAGATTGGTAGCCAGATAAAGATGGAGAATTTCTGTTTCCAAAAAGGTTAATTTCATAAAATATTGTATTCTTCCAAGTATTCTGTGGTCACTGTGAGAACCAAAAATGTTGCGTGTCTTGCATGTCATATTAATGAAGTTGAAAGCTTTGTGTGTAGAGTGGTGTGTGCTCTGAAATAGTTTGGAAGCTTAGCGCTGATACCCCGTGGTGCCAACTGAAACTGGGATGGAGGAAAGGCAGCCTCTCTCCAGTTATAAAACCTGGAAATGCTTTCATCAAGCAATGTATGGAATAAACTACTGACAATAAATTACTATAATACTGCAATAGTTTTTACTGATAGAGGGATGTGTGTAAAACACCCTGACATAAAAAATAAATCAGCTTTGGCTTCAATTATTAAGTGATAAAAGTAACATTCTCAGATATAAAAGGGTAGGCTTCCTGCTTTTTTAATGATAAATATGTATGAAAAAAAGAAGTGTCACCATGGAAACCAAAGTCTTGCCATAATTTTTCAGACAAGCTAATGTTGTAATGGAAACTTATGTTCATTGCAAAAACAAACAGCTCAAGACTAAGTCGAAGGTAGTATTACAGCATTGTCAACTTTGTCCGCTTGAGCCCCTTTGCAGTTCATTTTCTTTTATCCAAGTTTTCCTGTGTTTCCCATCTGGATTACACTGTCATACTTCAACCTGCTGTCCAAGGTGAAAAGTTTAATATTTTTTTAGTTCAATAAAAGAAAAACTTTAATAAAGATGAAAGGAAGATAAGTATCCAAAAATGCTTCTCTTCACCTGTGTTTAATCATACTAACAAAAATTACTTAAATCAATTTAAAATATTAAACAAACAATGAAAAAAAAAATTAAATTAAGGCACTTATGTTACAGGCACAATTCTTCATGAGTTTAAACTCATGAATAACTTCACTGTTGTGACTGGTAACTTTGTACTGAAAGACATGTTTGTATGAGTGTTCATTAGCAAGCTCAGGACTTAAATGTATGAGTATAGGAAATTCATGGAAGCTCAAAGATGTCATTACATAACATAATATAACAAGAAGAATATATGAGCAAACATATATTCTGTGGTTTATATATATAAACATATATTCTGAGTGTTTAACTTATGAAAAACACATCCCAAAATGCTGGCAAGGATAATGGTCCCCTGTTTACTGCATTTGTTTAGTAAACAGAGATAATAAAACATGCTAATTCGGAAGTGATGTACCAGAGTGGATGCCTTTCAGCATGTCTCACTTGCCAAGACTAAATGCCAATTTGCCAAAACATTTCACCACATATGGGCAGTTGTATCAGTGTTGCTACATCTCATTTTCTTGGAGTCAAATCAAGAACCCATTGCCCACAGGCGAGAAATGCTATTCTCACAAGGAGTCCTTTTGGTTTTAATGGGATTCATTGTGTGAATGAATAACCACAGAGGAATGTGAGTGAGGCTCAAAACCTGGCCGCTGAATCACCTCTGTGTAAGCCAAATGGACAGCCTGGGTAAGTGCTTTCTCTGGCATCATTCCCTACTGCTATGCTACAGGACTCTCCAAATATCTTTATGACAACTTGGCTGACTTTCTATTATCAACTATTCTATTTCTTCTATACAGCATAGGAGTTTTTTGAATTATTATGGGCTATTATTTAAATGCATATTTAAATTCCTTTAGACATGAGATTTTTTAACCCCAATAGACTACAACTGGTCCATTAAATCTGTTTCAGCATTTCATGTCTATTTGGCTGCTGCACATACAGAGCAATCTGTGAGCAGTTATGAAATTTATTATTTTTTAAATTAGGCTGTGGGTGTACGTGTATATGATTGACCAGGTGGAAAAAAAAACATTAGTTATCTGGATTTTTCAAAATAGCCTTCAACACTTCTCTGCCTTTTAAAGACTAAGAACTTGTAACATTTAATTATTTATT
>JAOEGS010011117.1:0-13752 GCA_025447755.1 Corythornis vintsioides
ACTTGAGGATATGGTGTAGTGGTTAGAGAAATGCTAGGACAAAGGTTGGACTTGATGACCCTGAAGGTCCTTTCCAATCATAATGATTCTGTGATTTGGCTGCTAATTGGTAATCCTTAGCCACAAACTCCCTTTCAAGTGATGTAGTTATTTTGGTCTCCATGGTTTAAAATTCCTACCTGAATGAGCAGCACCGCAGGCTTTTCTGACAGGATCAGCAAACAGCACAGGTATGCAGTCAGCACCTGGAGCTGCTACTGTAACACCCTTCTGATTGGTGACTATACCATCATAGCAGTCAGGCTCCATCTTTCCCATCACACACACAGCATTGGCATGATCGATCTGTCGAGACAAAACCAGAACACGAACAGTAATGTGGCAGAAAAACCCCAACACTTCTGACTAATGCAAGGAATTTTCTTTGGCACAAAATTCCCTTCTGTGACAACTGATCATGGGTGGAAATCAGGCACTCCCTTGTTCAAATGCCATGCAGATGTATCAGTAGAAAGCCACCGTAGAAGTGATGGTGTATTTTTCTTTTAACTGCTCTGATCATTTATCTAATTAATTTACTGTGTGGTAAAGTAAATCTTAGAATATACTTTTCCATGTCGTGGCAAATAGCTGAACATTTTGATGGCTATTTCTACAGATAAAGTGCCAGCATAAGTGTTCTAATTGTCCTGCTTCTTACAAGTTCTGGCTGGTTTAAGATAAGAATAATGCCTACAGATTTAGTCAGTGATACATGAAGAAATATCTGATCTGTTTGCATAAATTCCTTGCTTGATAAGGTACCTTGACTCTGTGAAAAGTCTCTGGGTTAAATCCTGCAGCATTAGCTATCCGGCGGAGATTTTCCTTAACAACAACTTGTGGGTCCCTCCGCTTGGAACTGCTGAAAAGATTGCAGGAGCTTAGAGTTGGTATGTAAGATATTCCACCTGTCCTCGTGGTGAACCCATGTAGGAAGATATCATCTGGCAAGGCAAAAAAAAAAAAGACAAAAAACAATTGCTTTTAACACAAGGCCAGTCCAAACATTACATGGTTTTACACTTTAGTTGAGTTTATATTGAAGTTGAACCCAGTTGAGAATTGCTTTACCTCTTATCTAGCTGCAGCATTTAAATTAAAGAATTTTGTTTCCTTCTTGCTCATAATCATATTCCTCTGAGGCCAAGGTAGAGCAGTTTGAGCAAGAAGGAGTCCTGGCAGAGTTGCAGTGCAAACCCTAGAGAAGAGGTAACTCACTGAGGGAAATGAGAGTAGATTTTTTAAACAAAAGTTCTAAGGTGGCATCTCCCAGGCTTTGGTTTCTTTTTTGGCAAACAAATTCTTAGCCCTCAAGACTTCAGAGAACCTCAAACATCCTTCTAAAGTACACTGAAAGCACTGGAAATGTCTAGTGCTATAAAAAAAACCCCTCTGGTTTTACTGTGCAGATCATTTATCATGGCCTCACACATTTATAGCAACCACTGTTTTTGGAGCTGACAGGGCAGAGAGGGTCTATGTGCAAAGCAGAACACAGACAGTCCCACAACTGGCATTTTTGCTACCTTAACAGCTGACTAGCTTTGTGTTATAATCAGAGTTGAGATTCAAAATCTCTTTTATGTAGTGGGATCCTAAGTCACACTCCAAGCACAATGAAGGCAAAGATGGCTTTAAGTAATGTGTTCTTTTCAGACATATTTTTAGGGAAAGTCAGTTCTAAATTTCTGCAGTAGCAAACCTATCAACTTTCCTCTGAATCCTCTAAATCATTAGACCCCCCACCATCACACCACACTGCTCAAGAGACATGCTGCAGTAAAGTGGTTTGTGCCAGAGCAGGGATAATGAGACATCAGTCTGATTAACCAGGCACACCTTCTGTTGCAGACCATGAGAAATTCCCATCCTGCATTTCCAGAAGACAGTGGTAACTCACTGTGTAATTCCCACAGAGAGTAAATTCACTCTGCAATAATGCTCTCAATGAACCTGGACTTCTCTTTCCTCTGATCATGCCCCAGGCTTGGAACACCTTGCCATTTTTGGGATGTATCTCCATTAACACTTCTGTTACAGACATGCTATGCTATTGCAATACCACAGAGAGCTATTTGCTGCCTGAAGACATTTCCAAATCTTGTCCATTTTGCAATTCCCTTGAAGAAGTATGCTTGGGAACAGACTGTAAAATCTGTTAGCTGGGATTCTCTTTACCTGGGATCAGGGAAGATCTGAGGATGGTGAGCTCCCCTTTCAGGCTTGGCAGGCTTTCCAAGTACATCTTAATCTCACTTTGGATGAGTGCCACATCCTGCATAGGAAGCCTTTGCCCTTCACTCCAAGGTTCAGCAAGTTGCAGGTTTTCACTGTCAGATGCCACCTGTAAATCCTGAAATTCAAACTGGTAGACTTCTGTAAAGAGATGTTCTAGATATACTTTCATTAAGTCTTTTCTTAAGGTAGGGAGAATAACTTTGATGATGCTTAGGTCTTTTTCATCCAGTCTTTGTTTGATGGTGTACAAAGCAGCAGCTGTAGTCAGAGCACACACCACCTCCAGTCTTTCCTTCAGACTCTGAAAATCTCTCAGAGCTGGAAGCAAGGGCTCTTGTTCACTGTTCCTTTCATTCCCCTGCTTCTGGAAACACATGATATAAACAAATGGAGTAGGGATGGAAGAGCTTTTCTCAATAGTTTCCAGCATGTCATGCAGTAATCCTTGGATGTTGTTCTGCAGGTCAGCTGGTAGGCTGAACAGATCTATCACTACTGCTTCCACCATATTCCAGGATATTAAAGATTCCTGAAACAGCAAAGTCACCAGCAACAAGACATGAAACAAAAAGGAAAATAGCATCATTAGTTTAAACACAGTGTTATTAAGGCAATGCATTCAGTGACACTGTGTAGAGAAGGTGACTCAGCAGCAATTGTCTTTAGGATTCCCTCATTGCAGCACAAGAAAAGCAGTGGAAATAGGAATTAGTCTGTATTTATTTAATTAGTTAGGTGCTTCCCTACCACCCCGCCTAGCTCAGGATTTTCCCAGGTCAAAGGTACATTAGATTTATTGAACCAATTAAACCACATTAGCCTAATGAATCTTCTTGACCTCTGTTGGGCCCTCCTCCATCTGAGGAACACAGAGGTGCAATGAACATATTTCCCACAGGCCATCACAGGATTTTTAGCACTTCTCTCTTTTGGGTTACCAGAAATATTGACTTGCTAATTTCTGACGTCTGTGTGGACAGGCACATGACACATTCAGTTCTTCTTTTCAACATGCATATCAACTCACCACTGAAAATTTACCTTGCAAAGAGGTACACAGAAGTAAATTAAAATAATCCTGTGTGCAACTTCCTACCCCAGCTTTTTCACTATGCTAGCTGCACTCTTTGCTTTGGAATCAAGCCACGTTAAGCTTATCAGAAATCATCCTGTACTTCATGGCTTCTTTTGTGGCCCATGATGTAATTCCAGTTCTGGTGCTGGGTATCATTTTTTCCTTTTCTAAACTTTGTTGACCTAAGCCCAGCTAGGCTGCCTACCTGTGAAAATCTGTCCATCTGAATCTTCATCTCTCTGCTGCTATGAGAGCCTATTTTACATATCCTCTAGAAAGTGAGTTATTTTCTTTCCTCTGCCTCTGATCATTTTCCAGTTTCCACTGCAAGCCTCCAGACATCTGGAACAAAAGACCAGATCCCTCTGCTTTGGGAACTCTGCTTTGAACAGACAGCTATTCAGATGTCATGACTAAGCACCATGCTTGACCTAAGAGGAATACACCCAGCTTTGTCACCTGTTGTAAGACCTCACAATAATTTATTACTTAACAGCACCTTTTTTTGCACAGTAACAAATCACACATGAATATTAATTATTTGCAGAAAAAAAAATAGCATCTTTGCAGAAACAAAGGACTTGAGAACCTTTGAAATCAATGGCTTGCTACCAGGACTATCCATATCAGATACTGCCTGGCATTATTTTTCTGTCTTAAGTCCTCATGCATGCTCTGGCTTCACAGCACTTCATTAACCTGCAAAATACTGCTTCTGTGTGTACTTGAGGCCTACCACTGTGGTGGATTTGATGTCCTCCTTGGCATTTTATGGTTGACAATGGATTCCCAGAGTTTCTACACTCAAATGAAAAGTCAAAGAGCTTTCTGGTTTTAATGGACTATTTATTCAGAGTAGGTTTTGCAGAAAACATTCTGCATTTTCTTCATTGTTCTTTCCCTCAGACTGGAAGAAAAATAATCCTGACTGAAAATAATGTTTTCCTTTCTGCAGGTTGAACACTTACAAAGATTAATTAGTGACTATCAAAACAGGTGAACTAAAAGTATCAAAATGTGATAGCAGATAAAAGCATCTGCCAAGGAATTTATGACTCTTGATTTTGCTCAAAGTATTATTTACACAGAGCTGAAAGAGAAAACAGCTCACTACAGAAAAACTGTCAAAACAGCCTCATATCAAAGACTATGACTTGGGAAATCAGGATATTTCCTCTCCTACCCTGACACTGTATGTGGGAGGTCTGTAAGAGTATGACATGATCCCAGCCTAGGTACAGATGACTAACAGCCCCAGCAAAGACAGTACACAGAGGGGTGGAGTGGAAAAACATATTCCTGCTCCACTTCAGATATGTCTGTAGTAGGAGGTAGGTAGAGTTTATATTTCCCCAGGAAAATACCACCAAAGCAAGGATGGAAGTGTCTGCAGAAGGAGAGTCAACTGCCTATGTTGTTATTAAGTTGTGTGTATATTGCAAAAAGTCCAAAGAGGCAATTATTGGGATGTACCCAGAGAAACAATGGGGTTGATTCACCCTTGTATCTTTCCAGTTTTGCATCACACAAGTCCTACTGAGGTCAGTGGTGTCAGAAATAAATTTGCTTACAGTCACCGTAATGTTTTTTGACTGCTTCCTAAGTTCCCCCCAAACAAAACCCTTCTCAAAAGACAGGCTTGCCATGCTCAGCAGTTTTAGCTTATGAGAAATGCATTCATGGTTTCATTATTATTCCAGATTTAAGGAACATGCTCTACAGGGAAATACTCCATGGGAAGTCTCACCACACGTAACCCTGTCAAAAAGGATTAAGTTCCTTTATTAAGGAGTTGCTCACAACTACACCATGCAAGGCAAACACTTGCACAAACCTGAAGCCAAGGCCACCCATTAGCTGTTTAGCTCACCCTGAGACTCTTGTCAATATAAACATCCAGAGGATAAAGAGATTCTCTTGCACAAGTATCACGAAAAAGGAAATAAAATTCTAGACAATAAGAGAGAAGGTGAGGAGGGTAACAAAAGTGAAAAGGAGAAAGGTAAAGTGAATACATAAGAAAGAAAGAAAGAAAGAAAGAAAGAAAGAAAGAAAGAAAGAAAGAAAGAAAGAAAGAAAGAAAAGAGTGAGTCATGGCAAGATTGCTGGCAATTTCCTGCATCTTTGAATCCTAGTGATCACCTTATCTTCATCCAAAAACTCAGAGAATTGACATCATTTTTGAAAAATTACAAAGAAATATTTAACATCTGCCAGAGATAAATGCCCAGGGGAAGAAAAGAGGCCATTAAAGCAGTCCAAATGAATAGGAGTAACAGCATATTTGTAATAAAAGTTCAACAACAGCAAAGACAAAAAAAAAAAAAAAGGAGGTAAAAAGATAAATACATAAAAGTCTCTTAACTTAGGACCATTTATGCAAGGTTGAATAAACATAAATCAGTACTTACAATGCAAATATTGAAGCACATGCAGTTTTCATAACAAACTCAAAAGTTTAAAACACAAAAGTTTACTTACACAGGTAGACAATCCTTTTGAACTCTTGGAATATATCATCTGATATCAGCAAACATCACCAGCTTTATATATCTCACTTCTGACTGTCAGTCTGGCAGCTGAGTTGCACACAGTGGAAACTCCTATCCTAGGTAAGGCTGGAGGGGGAACCTGTATTTCTTCTTTATGATGAGACCCTCCTTTGCTGCTGTCATTATAAAGGAAATAACAAACTGTACTGAAAGGCACCAACATGATTAAGTGCCTGTGCAGCCTCAAACCCGGAAGCAGCATTAACCCTGCCACAAAACTCCACTGAGATAGTACATTCTAATGCATCAGCCAGGCACAACCTACAACAGGTTCAGAGAGGCCAATCTTCAGAGCCACAGGTCTGAAATTAGGATGTTTGTTTCTCCTCAGAGCAGTCAAATATTTCACAAATGTTTGTAAAAAAGCCTAAATGTTTTGACAGGACAACAAAAAGGTCAAAAGCTAAGTGGGGCAATGAAGATTTAGATCAGGCTTTGTCCAAGAATCATATAATAAATACATTTTCTCTACTGTGCCAAAACCAGTCATATCAACTAAATGCCAAAAAAAAATAAATAATATTTTTATGAACAGAGGAATTAAAATCAGATTTCCTGTGAATTGTTGTCCAGTGCTTCCTGTCCCTCCCTTCCCTTCAGCTTCAGTAAACCTACATTTCTGCCAGGTCCAGAACACACCTTGTGAGTCCCCCACCATTTCCCCTCCTGCTTTTCCTTCCAGCATTATGCTGGTCAGAAGGATGAGGGGTAAATCCTTCTGGCTGTCCTTCCCAAAGGGGACTGATGCAGGTATCTTTTTCTTCTACACCCAGACACCAATTTTCATGAAGTTTACAGAAATCAGTTACCTGTGTGGCTCTGCATCCCACTGTCAGATGTGTCTGAAAGAGGTCATTAAAAATTAACAGCTGGACTTGATGGAGAGAGACCAACGTAAGTTTTCCTTCCTTCAACCAGACTATGGAAGAAAAATATTTGGCTTGGTTTTGGTGCAGGATGCTGAAAAGGGATAAATAAAGGGTCAGAAAATATCCAGGATACAAAACAATATTTTAAAGTAATAAATTGATATGATGTCCCTGGCTATTATATTCAACTTAGGACTTTTCAAAACAAGGGATAAATGTGTGCAGAGATAAGTAATAAAAAATGGTAAAAATGTGGGATTTAGGGTTAAAATGCCTTAACCTGGAGTTCAGAGGATTGTGTGGGCACAAACCACGTTTGTATGTTCAGAACAGGGCTCACTGTCCAGCACTTCCAGGGCCACATTTCTTCTTCCTCACAACCCAGTGGTGCTTAGCAAAACTTGCTTTTTCAGCAGCACTTCTCGACTACTAACGAATTATGAGGGAAAGGCAGTTGAATACAACGAATTAGGCAACTACGGGAACTAAGAAGTGGAACAGAGCAGAGCAAAACTGCCACAGCTACAGGGCAAGCCGGGCCGCGCCACCGCTACGAGCCCCGCAGCAAAGCACCCACCACCCACCCCATTCTGTCAGGATCAGTTGTTTCCTCCGTGTCCTGACGGGGACATTCCCATCCCGCGTCTCCCCGCCCCTCTCCCGTCCTCTGTGCCCCGCTAACGACCACACTCCCCGGCATTCCCCCTCACTCCGCCTCCGCCGCTCGCTGAGGTTTGGCTCCCTAATCCCCGCCCGCCTCAGACGCTCCTCGACCGCGGGCGCGTTAGGGCGGGAAGAGGCGGAGGCGAGGGCGGGGCGGCTGGTGGATCCGCCTCAAGCTGAGGGGTGTGAGGCGAGCAGACGTGGTGGTTGGTGCAGTTCGGCTCCCTGCCCCAGTGGGGAGAGCAGGTGGACTCGTGTCCGTGCGCCCAGCTCGGCTCGGCTCGGCTCGCAGTTGAGTCGATGCCTTCGGAGCGTTGGGGATCCACAGGGTGTCTCCTTGGTGCCGGGGGAGTGGAGTGTTTGAGCGGGGAGAAGGGAGCCAGGACAACCCTCACAAGAGCCCTCAGTGGAGAATCATAGAATCACAGAATGATTTGGCTGGAAGAGACCTTCAAGCTCATCAAGTCCAGCCATTAACCCTACACTGTCAGTGTCCCTAAACCATGTCCCTCTGCACCACATCTACGTGACTCTTAAACACCTCCAGGGATGGGGACTCCACCACCTCCCTGGGCAGCCCATTCCAATACCTAACCACCCTCTCTTGATAGAATAACATTTCCTCCTCAGGACCCTCAACCTGGCACAGCTTGTGGGCCATCCAAGTGCTGTTTAATATCTTGAGCCTGAGGATGCACTTGGGCCACTCACTGTGTTTTCTTGAGAATTCAGTGTCACTTTGAATAGCAACAAGGAATTCTTTTCCTATTTTCTCAATTATTCTATCCAAAGCAATATTTGAGTAGTACTAAATATTTTCTAATAACTGGAGGATTCACAGATTCACAGATATTAGGGGTTGGAAGGAACCTAGATCATCTAGTCCAACCCCCTGCCAGAGCAGGATCACCTAGACCAAGATGTCTTTACAGCAATACTAGTTTGTGGCTTTCAACATGACAACTTTCTCAACCATGTTTATCTCACATTAAGGGTAATTTAATAGTTAACACAGCAGGAAGCTGAAGTGTGGAAACTGCAATAAAGTAAATTAATCAGGCTAAATATGAGTGCCTGCTGTCATGCATGTAAGATGCTCTTAAAATGCTTTTAAGGGCTATGACTATATCCACAAAGTGAGGATCTGACTTGTGGAATGGCCAGAAGAGTATTGCAATACTTTAGTTTATAAAACTCACTCTGAAAGGGTTCTAATTCTTAATCATTTGCTTTGAGCACATCCACCCACCATTAACCTGCTGTTGTTAATAAAAAATGAACCACATGATACACATAATACAATGTGTTGAACTGGGATCCAATAGCAAAGGCCTTAATATTGCTCTCTTTCATTAACGGGAATTAAACAGCATGGTGACAAAACAATTTACTTCTCATTTTTTATGTCCTTATAGTTCTGCACTTTCGCCTAAAATGGCCAAGCAAAATTCTCCATCACTAATTGAAGTTGTAAAACGAGTTACAGAGCAGCAGCATTCACAAGTATCAGAGCTAGAAAAAAGCAAAACAGTTTTTTTCCAAATGCAGGTAATAAACCTTTTGTGCAGTTGTTTAATAAATGTATTTTTTTCATATCTTGAGAAAGTATTTGTATGAGCAAGAGAAGCTGCTGATACTTTATTTGTTTTATTTTTTTTTTTTAACTTGATGTTTGCATTGAAGTGTAAAGCAGCTCTTCTGTTCCTGCATGTGGCTGTTAGGCTTAGCCAAAACTATGTTTGTGCATAGTTATTTGTAAGGCTGCATCATAAACTAAGACTTCACTACTGCAGGTTACAGCAGAAGCTTTTTTATAAAAAAAAAATAAAAATCAGCAAACCCCCAAAACAGTGAGATAGCAAACCCACAAAAACTCACTTCAAAATTAGCTCTTTTAATTTTTCATAATTATTTCCTGATAAATTAATGCAAATAAAAAGGATTTTAAAGCATCTTTTCTGGCAGGTGTTCACCAGACTTTTTTCTTAGCATCTTTTTCCTACAAAATAATTTATTTTTTTTTTTAAATCTATTGGGAATGACCTAAATAGTCATTAAATACTCTTTCTATTTAGTAACGTGTAGAACACTTGATATATGCAGTGTATTTAGAGTCCTAAATAATTATGTTAGCCCATTTATTTACTTCCTTTTTCAGTCAATAAAAGCCCAAAGCCTTGCAAATTCCATATGAACATTAATGCTAGCAGATCAGCAAAGTTCAATAATTAGGAACTTAAAGTCAGAATTCAGAAATTCCCTTTGATGTTTAGTTCTATTCCCACGTGTTCATGCCACAGAAGACACGTGAAACAGTAATTTCCTTTCTAAAACTGAAGATATTTGCCATTAAGATCTGCTTTCCTCAGTAAATGCTGGCTGTCAGTGATACAAATCCTGCTAAAACTGTAGCCCAAGATTTCCAACTTAATAGTTACACAGGAATTTTTTGTTCTTAACAGTGAATAATGTCTTCATCTGTTGGAGACACTGAGTAAAAGATTTCATAGCACCCTTAATGCTCCCATTAAGGAGAAGATAATAGGTGTCATAAATCACGATGCTAATTCTCTCACTCAATGCACTCCTGCTGGCTGTTACTTTAGGTGGGATTCATCTCAGCTCACTCCCATCACCTCTGAGTCAGATGTTGAGCCTGCATTAGTTCTCTAGACTCCCCCAGTAGCCCTCAAAGACAGATCAACATTTCTGTCTTAGATTTCTGTGTAGATGTGACACTTAGGGCCATGGTTTAGTGATGGACGTTGCAGTCTTTTTAGGATGAGATGCATATTTTATAGGGTGATAAAAAATAGTTGGGATTATTTAGGGTGATAAAAAAATAGTTGGGATTAATCCTACTCTGAAATACTACCGTGATGGAGGTGGGATTAAAAACTTCAATGGAATGACCAATTAAGCTCCCATCACTCCAGACACCCATCTGTGTGGGTTTGTGTTTTTTTGCATCATTAATTATTTTTAGTCTGATTAGGACTTAATTAACCAGATTTATCTCTAAGCAAACATTAGGATTGGATTTGATCTGTTGTGTTTTACTTATGTTACAAAAATGAGGAAATTTAAGTAGTTTCAAGGATACTTTATTTCATATTTTAGACTCATTCTAAGGGGAGAAGTCTAAGAGTATTTTGCATTGTGCCTCTAAGGTAATGGTTTTTGAAAGTGGAACTCCATCTTCCAGTCAAGCCACATTAAACAAGTGAAAGACTGTTGACTAAAAGTAAATTACAGTGTTTACCTAGATACTTAGTATCCTCTCTCTCAAAAATAAAAATAAAAATAAATAAATGACCACTGAAATATTTTACAGGCAAAGTTTCAGGATCTAGAAAAAGAAATTAATTCTATTCTATTGGAAACTAAGATGATAGAAAAAGAAATACATCTGCTGGATGATGCCACAGAAGTGACAAGACACCACTGTGAAAGTCTGAAGGCTGAAGTCAGAGCCCTATATTCTGAGAATTTAAAGCTGAGGTGTGATGCAGAAACAATACAAGAAGAATTTGAGATTACATTTGCAAGAAATAATCAGTACAGGGAAAAAATAAAGGCTCATAAACATATCGTTTGGGAGATGGAAAGTAAAATGCCAGTTATGAATGAGCTTGCAAAAAAGAAAGCTGTTGTTAAAGAATTAAACACAAAGAAAGAGGAGTTAATGAGTAACCTCCAGAATCCAGAAGGATCTGTTTTAAAACAAGCACAGGTACTATTTTTCCTCTCTGATTCTTTTCTTATGTGTGAAATAATTTTGTCATGCTTAAACTAAGAAGATTATTTTGTCTAATATGTTTCTGGTTTGTGAGGGATTGACTGCAGGGATATAGATAATTATAGATAATTTCTATTGCTACATCAACTGAAGAAATTTAGACTTTAGCATGCTGTAAAAAGAACCATCAGCCATTGTTATCTGCATGTTATTGCAGAAGTCATGTTCACTGTATGTAATCAAATGAAATAATCTGGGGGGGAAAAAAATACAGAGCTGTAAATTAAGCTGTATCATTTGCCAAATTATTTGTGGGCTTGTGTTGTTGGATAAATTTCCATGGATACTCTTCAGAATTATGTGGAACATTGCCATGTTGCTGCATTCCTGATGTAAGAACACAGTATTATTTTGATCTGTCAGGTAACAAAATACAGTTGAGGTGTTTTTCAACAGAGGTAGGTTTGATGAAAGTGATAGAAAGGAGAGGAAAAATGTATTTCTTTAGGTATTCTGCTCTAACAGTGTTGGGTTTTTTCTTTTACCTTAATTGCAATACTTAATAAAACTGCCATGTAGGAAAATTTCACCACAAAATATTAGCAGTATGTGAAGAAATTCAGGCATGAAGTTGAAATGGGGTCACAGATTTCAACTCTGATGCAACCTGCATTACTGAAAATCTGCTATTACTCTATTGGTGTAAATTGATGAAAATTAGGTTTTTTCTTTCCTATAGGGAAATACAAAGTAAGTCTTTATGAGTATTTACTAATAAATATTCTATTGTATAACCAATCTCAAATATTACATTAAATATGGTTTGATTTTGCAATAAATTCTATTTGAAACAAAATTAGGACCACCAAAAGGTCCAAATTTTTGTATTGTTATAGCTGCCATATTTCAGATCAAGAGTGTATCTCCTCAAGTATCTAAAGCCATGTTAGAAATTATTTTAGTTACCTGTTTATTACAATTCTTCAATTATTAATTCAACATTTAATATTTTACTGGGAAATTGTTTATTATAGACCTTTATCTCACTTCTGTTGGTGAAGTAAAACTGTTAAAATGTGACTTTTTAATGTCTAATGGATGACTGTGCCACTTTTTAAGGAGAGAATTTCCATATCTTGACTTACCTCTGCAGGAAGAAATTGCACATTTAAAAAGGGAAATCACAACATTGAAAGGATTCATAGATAAAAAAACAGATTTGCTGGAAGAAGAGAGAAAAATGCATGATAAGCTTAAAAAAGAAATTGAGGTGAGTAATTTGAATAAATACAATTACAGTACTGACAGAATGTATATGGCAGAAATTAATTTTGAGGTACTTTATATTCCATTTCTGGCTGAACATTATTAAATTATATGCAGCATCCATGCTATCTTAAATTCTTGATACTTATAGTATTTCTAAAATTCAAACCTTAGTTGCTATCGTGAGAAAAATTGAAGTTAACATGAGTTTTTCTTAGGTCTTTTAAGAAAGACTTAAGCTGTGAACTTTTGGGATGATTTCCTGAAAAGAAAGAGGTCAAATAATGGTATTAAAAAAAATGCACAGGTTTTTGTTGGGGTTTGTTTGGTTGGTTTGGTTTTTCTGTATTACTTGTGACATACTTTATACTTCACTGATGAGTTCATTTATTTCATGGTTCCTGATAACTCATTAATGGGATAATAGTGCCAAGAAAATGGTCTTCCTATCAATCTCCCTAATTTGAACTGACATTAAATTAGGGATGACACAGCAGCTCCTAATTAGCTGCCAAGATAAAATTATGATAAATAGTTCAAATTTTCTCATTTTAAACAATTGAGCTATACTTTACATTTTGTTCCTTCCTAAAATACTTTGTATTTCAGTTTTTAGTTTGCAAGTTTCACATCATTTATCTTATTAGTTCAAATAAATGTCACAAAATTTAATGAGCAAAGCTTGATAATATAAACTGATAAAGTTAGCTCTATTGCCCATTGTAAAATGTAGGAAGAAAAAATCATATTTTTTCATGTGATAGGGAACAGCAGAGAATTTTTACACCAAAAAGCAAAACACAGTCACTTTAGAATAGTTGTGTGCTATTCAGCAGCTGAGAAAACATGTTATCAAGGCAATATCTTCCTAAGAAAGTTCTTTAAACCCAAAATTAAATGAGACAGCCTAAAAATAATATTCTTTTCTACTTAGATTTAGGTGAAATGAACCCACTTCTGTAAATAGTTTTACAGGAAAGAAAGTCTGAGATGAATTTTATTCTATTTTATTAGGTACAGAATAAAAGATATAATGCTATTCTAAAACGTTTGCATTGCCAACTGAACAAACTCCAGTCAAATAAAAGGCAATGGCAGTGGAACATCCAGCACTTGGAGAAGAAGGCAGCAGAACTTAGAAGGTGCCTTGGAGTGGCAGAGTTACAAAGCAGTAGATAAACCAAACCTAACAAAGCTGGGATGTAATTCTTTTCAGACATACAAGTTTGGTGGGTTTGGTTTTGTTTTGTTTGTGGGGTTGGTTTGTTTTTTTTTAATTTTCTTTAATTTTCTTTAATTTTCTTTAAT
>JAOEGS010011119.1:0-40401 GCA_025447755.1 Corythornis vintsioides
TTCTCTGAACCCGTTCCAGTATCTCAACATCCTTCCTGTAATGAGGGGACCAAAACTGGACACAGTACTCAAGGTGAAACAGTACTCAGGAGGCTGATTTCCATCTGTCTTTTTCTTTGGAGGCATCCATGCTCAGCTGCTTAGTATTTCCACTCTAAAAGGCAGTTTATTCTGCATTATGTCCTATACTCCTGTTCACAGGCTTGTCTTTATGCCTGTCCACCAATAAACAAGTATTTCATTAACTGATTTTTTGACAGGTCCTATGCACTTTTTCCCTGCTCCAATGAAGAGCCTTCCCAGGTATGGTTAAAATACCAACTAAACTGACATTTTGCTAAGAGCACTTCCCAAGATGGATTTTTTTTCCTCTGACGACTGATTTAGAGCAGTAAAATCTCTTGACTCCTAGCAGGTTACAAGCACAGTTCAAAGTGGTCAAGACTGTGGCCTTGTTGACTTGAGTCCTGTCTTCAAATCTGATCTCTGCCTGTGCCAAAGACCACCTCTGGAAGGCCACTCCAGCTTCAGCAGTTTGAGCAAAGTATGTTCCCTCAGAAATAGAAATTCTTTTTCTCCCTGTTATATCTATGTCAGCTTTAGGGCTATTGGGGAGGGGGAGCTTCCAAGGGCCATCACTGCACTAGCAGGGAGCTGTCCCTGCACTCACTGAACTAATCAGTCACCCAAACAAATTGTTTTCCTCCTCTTGAACCACCTTCTGGTAGCACTGCTGCTGACCTGGCTAGGAGTATTTATAATGACAGAACTGTCTGTAGTGAAACACCTATTTTAGCAGGCAGAACTACCCAAGAGAAAGTCATGAAACCTTCCCTGGATGCCAAAAGAATTCACTGTTCCTCAGCAGCCAAAACCCTCAAACCCCCCAGTGCCATGCAGCAACATCACCTTCCCTGTAGTGCACCAATTATCCCTATTTTCCTGTAAATATGAATAACAAACTGCAGAAAGACCATTTTTAACATAGTGCTGAAGTATTTTCAGTTTCCCTCAAAAGTTCAGCTACAGAATGCAGAGCCAACAACAATACCCAAAGGAATTTTACAGCAACATGAATATTTAGCTCTGCTTTGAAGCCGAAAGTATATTTGAATAGAAAAACATCCTGGATTTTGAGCTGACTGCTGTTCCAAAACACAGAGTTTGTAATGTGTAGTACCTATTCTCCTAACACAGCACTGAGGTTATGATGCTTCTCTCCTCCATCATTACAGCTTCACCAGTCCTTGCTGGTCTTCCCAGTTCAGAATGTAAAGGTCTGACATTATGGCTGAGCATTGTTCCCTTACATCGACAGTCTTTGCCTAGCTCAAAATCAAATCTCAGAGTGCTGCATTTGCTATTGCAAAGCAGAATGGCACTAAGTGCTCAATCTAGCTGGCTAATAAACTTCATCTAGTGCTTTAAACTAGCTGGCTGATGTTTGACCAAGTTGACTTTTCCTAAACTAATTTCTGTAATACTTATTTGGGTGAACAAGAATTTGAAGTGTTACGGTGGCTGACCAAAATCAAAATGCTGGTTTGAGGTTTGTTGAGCATAAAGTATTGAAGCTGGTCTACTATTAGAAATGATAAAAGATCATCCAGAGCATGAAGGTCATTAATATATACATCTATGCTGTATTGCACTCCTATGCCTAAGTTCAGAGAAGGCTCCATCTACCCACTGTGAAAGACCATTAAAAATCATTATTAAAAGGATTTTTCACAGAAAAGGACAGAGAGGAAGAAATCACCAAAAGCAACTGACAGTTACACAGCAAAACAAAAACCCCAAGCCCTCAAATCAGTCTAAGTGTTCTTTGATATATCACTTCAGTGAACCCAATGTATGACAGTCACAAACCACAGACAAATACATAACTGAAGCTGCTCTGGTGCTGTGGGATTTTTTTGAGACACCTTTACTAATTCAGAGGGAAGTCTTCACTGGTCCTGTGAAGTTACCCACACAATTAGCCTCCGAGTATACTGGATTTTTGCCCTAGTTGAATCATTCAGCTGGGAGCTGCAGATCACTGTTAACTGTGTCAAACCATGAGGCTCTCCCTCCTGGAAGCACAACAAGGTTCTTCCATGAAATCTGATCATCAGCACAGCAGGATTAATGACAGAGGTGGTCAGGTCAATAAACTAGAACAGAAACCTGCTTACATGAGCATGGAACTGCATCTGAGATAAAGCTGTAACACATTCTCACCCCTTTGTGCCAGAAGTGAAGCAAGACCCCGTTTGGAGCCAAGTGAAAAGAAAAGGCTTTAGCACCCCTTGTCTCCCTGCAGGAGGGCTGGGGCTGTCCTGGGAAAACAGCCCCTGGATACCCAGACTACAACCTCTGCTCTCAGAATAATGCCACTGACTGCAGGCTCACACCGTGGGATGCTCAGCTCTCTGAAAGGGGAATACCAGGGGAAGGATTTGAGAGCTAGCAGCCTTATTCCTGCCCAGGAAGGCAAACTGGGTACCAGGGATTTGGCTGAGCCAATGGAATTTCTCAGACTGCTCTTACCTCTCTGACACTACCTGGCTAAACCCAGTGTTCCCCTAAGATATTCTGAACAAATCAATCATTATGGATGTTGGAAACTTATCTTTTAGCCACTTCCCACCAACCTACTTGTGTTTCCTAAGGATCAGTAACACAACACCTTTCTGCTGGATATGCAAGCTCCCTGAGCACCCTACCTCGGGGCATTTCTCCAGGAGGCTCCTCACCAAGGCATGCAGAACATTACAGCTACTGCACACAGCAGGAGCACCACGGGGTAAATTCATAACCCAAGCACAGCAAAATCCAGTATTAAGAGTGCTAAATCCGGAGTTTAAAGACTAGGACACCACACAATGTCTGATCAGCAGCACCGAGATAATCCAAACCTACTCCAAACCTTTGTGTAAATTTCACAACCCAAGCTCTGTTGATTCCAGTTGCTCAGAGATCACCCAAGTCCATTGTTACCCTTACACATCTCACAGAAGCTTCACCATGAAAGTTGTAAAGATGAGTTCCAGTGGTACACAGAACTTGAAAAAGATCCATTCACATTATGCCTGGATACAAAGACAGTTGCTACAACATGCATTAAATAAAGTTTTCTAAATAGCAAAATAATAAGAAAGCAAAACAAACAAAAAACAACCCAAATCTTATTTTCCATTAGTATGCAAGCTGACTTGATAAAGACCTGACCTGTACTAAGCCTCCTACACACCCAATAAAACTTCATGTCTGCCCTTCTGAAAGAATTAAAAACTTGTGTCAGTGGAAACTGCATTTCATCATGTCACTACACAGAAAAACTTCTTGCCTTTACACAAGGGGAGAAGTGCACACATGGAGATCTGAATGCCTTTGGGTATTAAAACAAAAATAATTTTAATTTTCTAATTCATATATCTATTCACAGCATTAAAGCTGGATAAGATGTTTTATTGATCTAACAAAGAAAAAAAACACATGAAGTATCATGGAACAGATGCAATATATTGCAAGTTAAATCCTTTTGGCATTTCACTGAAAAGGATATAATTTGGAATGTTACTTCTTTTAAAATCAGGAACTAGGAGAAGAAAACAAATTATTTCTAAAAGCCTGGAAGTCAACTTCATGTCCTACTCCTCTACAATAAACCTTCCCTGAACAGCCAGACCAGCAGAAACATCAGCAGCACTATTATGACTGGAGGTGCCTGGGTGGTTTCACTAACTGCTTTACAAAGATCTCAGCCACTACCCAGGGTCAAATGGCGAGTCCTTGACAACACCAGGTTCTCATTCATGCTCCTTCAAACCAATCTCTGATGGTTTGGGTTAGAAGCACAACAGCTCAACAAGCAGCAGAAGGAACAGAGGAGCAGGGTATTGTCATCTCAGTGTAACAAATGTGGTTTCAAATTCAATTATATGTAGATCTCCTAACACATGCACCTCGTGTTGGGAGGGAAAGGCTACCAAAGGGATGAGTACAATCCCATAAACCTAATAATTAGAGACATTCACAGTTGTATGTGGGAGAACCAGTAGCCACTGGTGTTTAATACCATGTCAAATCACATGGCAGGGACCAAGAGATAAACCAAATGTCATTTTTATACCAAACAGCCTCTGCCACTTCCCAAATATAAGCAGCTGGAAGAGTGACATCACTTCTCCATCACCCACTGATCGTGAGGAAAGGAACCAGAGGTGCCTTTGGTGCCACCACCCTGTGTGTGTCAGCAGCAGCCACGCGGCAGGGGCAGAACCAACCACGCACCTTGAACACCTCTGAGAAGAACCCAGAGCCAATCTTCTCACACGTGAAGTCATCGAGTCGAGTCAGTCTGGAAAAGGCACTTATGAGGGCTCTGTACGAAGAGGTGCAAACTCCTCCTAACTGGGACACGGCCCCTTCTCCCCCGGCGCCCCCATCCAGGTCTTCGGCGCGCTCCAGGCGTGGAGGGAACCCCGCTATGGAGTTCCTCTTGCTCCGGTCCATCTCCAAACCCAGGGGGGAGCTTGTCAAGGAGGACTGCTCACATCTTAGGGAATTGGCTGTCCTCTCTTGTTGGATCCTGAAAGAGAAGGAGTTGAGGTTAACGTTACTGGCAATGTATCCAGTAAGGTAGATAACACCAGTGGAATACAGTGGAATAATTAACAGTGGAATAGGCTCCCCAGGGAGGTGGTTGAGGCCCCATCCCTGGAGATATTCAAGGTGAGGTTGGCCAAGGCTCTGAGCAGCCTGGTCTAGTTGAGGGTGTCCCTGCTTACTGCAAGGGGGCTGCACTAGATGACCTTTGGAGGCTCCTTCCAGCCCTAACCATTCTATGGTTCTGTGAAGGTGGGTGGGGCACCAGTTAAGGGGAGTAAGAAAACAACAAACCAGAAGATATCCAAGAAGGGCAGACAAAAACCATTAAAAAACAAACATACACCACAACTCTGTACCCAGCACTGGTGAGACCACCCTGGAGCACTTTGTCCAGTCTGAACACAGCAATACAGGGAGGTGCTGGAGAGGGGACAGAGAAGAGCAACAAGCCTGGTCAGGGGATTAGAGATCACATCCCATGGCATGGGGAGTGGATGAGGGAATTGGAGTTGTTTAGACTGGAGAAGAGGAGGCTGAGAGGAGACCTCATTGCTCTGCAGCTCCTGACAGGAGTGTGCAGAGTTGTGGGTGCTGGACTCTGCTCCTCCTAATCAGTGACAGGACCAGGGGAAATGGCCACAAGTTGCAGCAGGGGAAATTCAGATCAGACATGAGGAGAAATGTCTTCAGTGGAGGAGCAGTGAAACTTTGGAAGGGATTGACCTGGGCAGGGGAAATCCCCATCTCTGGAGGGGTTCCAGAGGCAGTTGATGTGGTGCTGCTAGTGACCATGGAAGGGTTGGGGAGAAGGTTGGACTTAATCCTGGAGGTCTTTCCAACCTTATGACTGTGATTCTCACCACACAGCACCACTAGGTGAGACAGACAACCTAGTGAATTTTCCCTTTAGAAACATCCTGCACCCTGGTATTAAGAGATTAATAGGTTTAGAACTCGAAATTCAACTGGTATTTATAATTCAATTGGTTCTTTCCTCACCACCCCTTTCTTTTTCACTTCAATTCTGGTTGCTAAAGCAAGCAACTGAACAGGAGGAAAGCCACAAAATGCAACGTTCTATTTCCATAGCAGTTGGTGACCAATCAACTGCTGCTGCAAGAAACCATTTCACATCAGGGACTGAACAAAGGATCCCTCACCAGAAAAACCAGATCAGCTTTCAGTTGAGACAGAAATTGATCAGCTATTAATAATAGCAACCCAAGCACCAAAACCTTTGTTTTTAGAGCTTTCACCTCTGGGTGCTCCCAGGCTAAGTGGCAGGAAAACGAGTTTCTATCTGCTGAAGATCTAGCCCCAAAATTCCTCCAAGCAGCAACAATCCACTACAAACCCAAAACATTCTCAGAAGAAACTGCCAGAACAATTCTCTCCACAAACAGACTTTTTAAAGCTATGGTAATTGCAGTTCAACAGGAAACATGGGAAACAAGCTACATTTGCCAAGCAGGAAAAAAGGTAAGGAAAAGGGGGGAAAAAAAAAAAAAGTGAGAAAACCAACAGTAAGGGATTTTTTTTCTTTTTAAGAGGATGATGAAGTAATTGGGATGACTCTGGAGCCCATCACATTCAGCTTGGACTGGCAGACTTGACAGGTGGCCTACTTTTTTTTTCCCCCTTTAAACCTTAGACTCAGGAGGTTATTCATCTTTTCCACACTGTTCATTTACAGCAGTTTGGTGCCTCTACAAAGCTTGAACAAAGTGAGCAGTCACCAAGGAGTGATTTCTCTCTTTTTTTTTTTTCCCCAGGGTAAATGAAAAACTGGAAGAGGAGAAAGAAATAGTAAATAAATTTTAAAAATAATAGTGGACAAAATAATCACAAAGCAGGTTTTTATTTACCCAGAAATTCATGCAGAACCTGAGCAATCCACTGTATTGGAAGAGCATCTGAAGAGCAGAGGCACAGCAGCTGTCCTCTGGACAGGCAGCAGTGCTGCCATGGGCAGGTTTTGTACACAGCCTTATCTCAGAGATGCCCTGTGCCAACACAGCAAAACACACAGCCCTTCCCTGCCTTCTGAAGGCAGCTCTGCTGAACTGGGTGGAATTCATAAAAAAAATAAAAACAACAACTCAAAACAAAACACCTCCTCCATAGTTCTGAAGGGTGTTTATTTCAAACAACACCTCTCTCTACATGAGAGCTGGTGGGTATAAGAATCTTACCAGGGCCTGGTTAAGAAAATTTAATCTGTATTAAACACCACATTGTGGCATTCCTACAGAATTTTGTATGCAGGCTGCCACATGCCTGAGATTACTGCACTTTTTCAGGTGATACTACCACACAGATCAGAACCCCATTTCTGATCCTCATCTTCTTACCCTATGAGCCTTGAGGGTCTGGAAGTGGTAGAGAAGCACCAGGAGAAGATAAAGCCTGTTCTGTCTCCCCAGCTGCGCAAAACAGCCTGAGACCCTCCTCTGCTGCAGGAATGACCAAGGCACACTTCAATCATTCCTTTGGATCTGAAAGGGACAAACTTGGTACCTTTGGTTACTTTTCAAGGAGGTGAAGGAATAACCATCCATGGAAGGAGGACAGACATGGTGTTAACTCACTGTCTGCACCAGGAGATGCAAGTGTCTCTGCAGGCTGAGCAGAAAACCTGCTGGAACTGAAGCAGCAATATTTGCATCAGAGTAGTGCCCACATGCACTAGACACTTTCCAAGGAAGGGAGCAAGCATTTGCCCCAGAAATGCAGAGTCTGTCATTCCAGTGTAACTGCTAAATCCAGTAAAACAACACGGCCACATGCAGCCAGCCAACCGAGGCAGCCAGCAAACCAGGAACACAAGCTCACAAAGCAAGATAAATGCAAAAAAAAACCAAAAAAAAACAAAAAAAAACCAACCCAAAACCAACCCAAAATAGGGAAGACTGCTGTTCTTAACCAGAAGGAAAAAAGGGAGGTAAACAGTCTGAACCAGGAAGAGCACCTGAAGACCTCATCACCACCAGCCTCTCCATCCATTTAACAAACTCCCCAAACCCCTCCCTCAGAGACAGGTCCCTTTGATTGAAATCACATGGTGAACTCTGCACAACTCCACACAAATCCCACACTGAAAGGGGAGATTCAAAGTGCTCCACACAGCCTAAACCCCAAAAGCTTTTCAAATCTGAATTCCCAACTAACTTGTTCCTCCTTTTTTTTTTCTAGTTTGCCTTCTTCCCAGAGAGCTGCAAGAAATCCTTGGAAATCACTAGGCTAGAGCCCTGTTTGTCTAGCTTTCTGCCCAGGATCACAGACACAGAATGAAGAGGAAAATTTCAAGTGGGCACAATTCCAAGGGGGCCTCCTGTCATTCTGGCCAATTACACTAATGATCCCATTCTCAATGAAATCAACCAAGGTTTAATTGACTGTCAAGTCACTCTGAGGTACTTCAATTTACTACCTTGTATGGTTAATTAAAGTGCACTGAACAGAATCCAAGGCAATCCTGTAAATCCTGCAACCAACTTAAGGATTATTGGATGGCTGCTTTTTTTTCATATTCAAGTTTGGTTTAAATACTCTTCAGATGTCTCAACAGCCTTTTTTTTTTTTTTTAAAGACATTAAGCTGTCTAAAAAACATCTCCTAATAAAGTCTCACTTTTCAGAGAATTTTTCTGACATCCTTCTACAAGAAAAATGTACCCCACTCTACTGTGATGAAAATAATTCAGAAATACACCTCTCAGAAATGCACAGCTGCTCTCCTCACCCATTTATGATCCGAACACTGAAAAGCACCATTTCACAATGCTTCATGCCCTACCACTTTTTTTTTTTTTCCATTAAAAAAACAAACAAATAAATTTGGGGTGGGGGTAATCCATATTAATATTATACCAAGATCAGCATCTCCACTGCATTAATGCATTGATTTGTTAACTGTGGACATTACAGCACAAGCACTATCAGCATTTATTTGGTTAATTAGGGGCTTGGCTTTCAAGCCCAATGCCTAAGCCTGCAAATATTTAAAGATGGAAAGACCATCACGGCACATCCAGTTCTACCCCACACATCAATGTAAAGCCAACAGGTGACAGATATTAGACAGCACTTCACATATTTGACTTCACAGCCATAAAAATGGGCAAGGCTTCTCCATTTTAGCAGCCGCCCCTTAATGCCTCCGGGTATAAACCAAGATCCTTCATAAACCATTTCAGTTCATGACTGAGCCATGTTCTACCCCAGCATCTTTATAAATATGTGCATATTTCTACTGACATGGCACACTCACAACTTCCTAAAAGATGGCCTTAAAAACAAGAGCCATTTTTAGACACAGAACTGTGCTAGGCATTCAGCCTGGAAAGCCATAAATCTGGTGGATGCATGTTGTTCATTTGAAAAGGTTTTTTGAAGAACAAGATGCCAAAGCTTTGACATAAGTCATTTGCTAAGAGTTAACTGTTTAAACTCACAGTCTGATGAAGCTTTAAAACCCAGCACTACAAAAACATGGAGGAATTGTGCTGACAAATGTCACTCAATAACTTGTAAGGAAAAAAAAACAAACAACCAAACATAAAAAAAGAATTCATTGTAGTAATGTGCAGATTTCTGAAAAGCTTCAAAGGAATGTAAAGAACAAAATCTTCCAAAGACTGAAATGACTTTGAGGTCACCAGCCTGGAGAAGAAAGAAAAATAAAATTTAAAAGAAAAGGAAAATAAAAACAAGAAAAAAAAAAAGTTTGGGAATGGAGTAGAAGAAATGAAGCTAAGCAGGTAAAGAGAACCAGGCACAGTTCTGCTCTCAAGTGTTTTTATCTATTTCCCTAACAGAGAAGGGCTCCTTAGTTTGTCCGTAACTCACAACAGCTTCTTGTCTTGGGGAAAAGGATCTCAGATGTTTGCAGACAAGGTAGCTACAAGCAATACAGCTGCTTGCCCAGCTCATCCTCGAGTCTTTTTGGTTGCTTTAATGGGATGTTATCGGGTCCAGTTTATAGCCTTAGACACAACCCTGCACTCAAAGACCTCAGCATTTCCTATTTTCATCTAGGTGGCATTTTGCTTTAATTTCCCCTCCCCTGAAGGGGATAATTCCTGGCTCTAGCCAGTTCTGTCATAACAAACTTCCCACAGCTCGCAGAGACCCGTGTTAGCGCTAGGACACCACTCCACAAACTGGAAGTCTGCTAAAGTACATGGTGGTTTTATAATGCAAACAAACTTCCACCAGGGGCTAAGCTGAAACAAACAGTTCATTTATTTTGTGAGCGTAGCCAAGTCTGCAACCAGGGAGAGACCAGCCCTTAGTTTACTGCAGAGCTCAGGACTCAGGGCCAAGGCTGGAGAATTAGGAATATTTACATCAAGCATAGCCATAAATTCTGGCACATATTTAGAAGGCAAATATAACTGGGGGAAGGGATATTCAAACCCAGGGATAAACAGAAAACTACTTAATCCTTACACCCATAGTACAACTGCCAACAGTTTCTGGGGTGCAATTAGAACACAAAACCTCTCCTACAGAAGGACTTTGCTAAACTCCAGTCCTCCCCCAGCCTGGTTTTAGTCCCTGCAGTGCAGCCACTCCAGCCTGGTGACAGAGCATGGTTCAGAGTTAAATAATCACCCAAGATCGTGTACAATCCACAGCTGCTGCTTCAAATGGAGCATTCCAGTGCCTTGTGTTTGCCTGACAAAACAGAGCTGCACAGACACTGGGAAGCAGCTCATGCCATCCAGGTGGCAGCAGGCTAAGGGGAAATCAAAGCCTTCCAACAGGTATGGTAACAGATCAGTAATCAAGGAATTTCCCCCTCGGGCAGGTTTCTGACAAGGCTGACAGCTCTGTCAGCACTGGGGGCTTTCACTGGAGCTAGGAAGCAATTTGCTGCTGTTCTGATGCAACCAGTGAGGCAACACAGCAGAGCAAAGGCACCCAAAGAGAGCCGGGAGGCTCGAGAGATGGGCAAAGCTAGAGCAAACAGGCTGTACTTCCCAGCCGAGCTCTTTTGGACACAACTTGCAGTTCTACACCACCACACAAGTCCATCTATTTGCATTTCCCAGCTAAAAGGATCATCCTCACAGACATTTAAATCACATCTGTAACCTACCCTCACAATACAGCTGAAACACCAGTCAGTCTTACTGGTTTCACGGGAGGATGAAACACCCAGTACTATGTCTACTGGAGGCACCCACTGCACAGAACAAGCAGTACCAGCGACTGGAGCCAGTCCTGGAGTGAGAACAGGGCTTCCCAGATCTGGGCTTGTTAAGGCAGTGGAGACACTGGAGTCTGCTGGTCTTTACCTGGCAATCTGAAGTGCCCTGGGTACCGAGGAAGGAACACACAACCCTGGAGTGGACCAAGGAAGCCTTCAAAAGCAAAGTTGGCTCATCTAAGTTATCTAAGCTGGTGCCAACAGCTACCACAGTTTTCCAGTGCAACAAGCATCCCAAAAAGTGGCTTAGCCACTACCAGAAACATGGTCCCACTCAGAAAGTGACAGGGGCACATGAAAAGCAGCTTACCAAGCCAGAATGAGCATGGGCAACAGACAACAGATGGAGCCACTGTGCTGTAGCTGCTGATTATTAGATGTACTTACTGATAAATACATCAAATGGATGTGTTAGGGAATGAATAAGCAGGAAAAGGCCTTAAAAAAATCAATAATAATGAAGGTTGGTATTTTTTTAGCTTGCCTAGAAGAGTTTGTGCCAGGCTGCAAGGGTAGAGTGAGAAGCTCTGCTCTGTGCATGGTTCTCAGCTGCAGGAAGAACACAGAGAGGGAACCTATGGTGCAAGAGAACCACAAGCTTCATTCTTCTCTGCAGCAAACACAGAAGCAACAGCCCTCCCCTTTAAGCCTGCATTTCTTCCATGAATTTGAGAGATCATTTGCATAAAGAATCCAAGTGGGAAAAGCAATTGTATAGTACTGGAGGGGGTAACTTCGTTACAGCAGGCCCAGACCACCAGAACACCTCGTTTGCTCCAACTTTCTCCTTCCTCAGGCTCACGATTCAAACACTGCCACGAGGATTGCCCTGCCCCTACACCCTGCTCCACTCCCACTGCCAGCTGCTCATCCTAAGGACACAACAGAACAAGTTCCAAGCAGAAACCACCGGAGAGCACACCCTTGCCACCAAGCACAGGGAACACACCCCTTTATTACCTCCAGTTCAAGCTACTCATATTTTGCATGCAAGCTTTCCATGAAGACAACCCAAAGGGACGATGCAGCGACACGGTCGTGCCCACACAGGGCACTTCTTTCCACACCAGCCACAACATGACATTTTTATTGGCCTGTCGGGACACAGTGTGGAACAATCATTCTCAAAGATGATGACTCAATGGAAAGGTTTATGGCTAATCTGTATCAGAGATTTTCATAAAAATATCTTATCTTGGGTTGTAAATTCCACTGCCTAATTAAGTCCGTGGAACTGCAAGTCTGTTGATTTTGCAGACAATAAAATACGCTAGAACTCTGATCTCTACTGCTAACAGTAACTTCACGTGAAGATGGGTCATAAATTAGCCTGAGTATTAGCTACAAGTCTTTTTTTTTCCCTCTTTTTTTTTTTTTTTTTCTCCTTTAGGACACCAAACAGAAAGACATAATCTGAAATAAAACTCCTTTCACTGTTCTTGACATTTTAGCTTCACCTACCGATGTACCACCTCTCAGAACACCCAAGCAGAAAGTCTCCCCTGTACTGGAAGGGCAACACAGCTCCCAACACCCTCAAAGGAATGCAACATTAAGAGCCCTCACCTGTATTTATCCAGCACCTTTCATC
The DNA here is from genome assembly GCA_025447755.1 of Corythornis vintsioides. Lineage (NCBI taxonomy): Eukaryota > Metazoa > Chordata > Aves > Coraciiformes > Alcedinidae > Corythornis > Corythornis vintsioides. The sequence goes on from JAOEGS010011119.1 coordinate 12,401, forward strand.
TGAAGGCCGTGAAGTAAACACACACGCACCATACACGCATAGACACCTGAAGGCCTGTCATTAAAACCTGATTCACGCATTCTCACAGGGTAGCTCTTAAAATAGCCAAACCCGAGCCGAGCTCCCGCAGCCCCTGGCAGGGCGGCCGCTTTCCAGGCAACCCTAGTGGGGCAAAGATCCCGGCCGTGTCCGGGCAGACCCTTGCCCCCGGCTCAGGGCACGGCTTTCCGGAGCCGGCCCTCCCGCAGCGCTCAGTCCAGCGGCACCCGCTGCCCCTCCAGACCCTCCACGCACCTGCTGCCCTCACCCCGCACCGCGCTGCGGGAGGCGGGGGGAGTTCCGGGGCACGACACCGGCCGCCCCTTCCTCGGAGAGCTCCGCTCCTCCCTCACCACTATCCGGGGGTGCACCCTCCCCATTAAGGGCCTTCCCCGTGCCGATTACCCCCAACCGCCGAAACCAACCAGAACGCCATCGCCGCCCCCTCGTCCGCCCGCTCGCTGCTCGCTCTGCCCCGGCCGTTACCTGAGCGGCGGCGCCAGCAGGGCCTGCGGGCGGCGCGAGCTCTCATGACCGCATACCCCGACCGCGGCCAAATCCCGGCACCTCAGCAGCCTGGCGAGGGTCTGTCCCGCCGCTGCGGCAAGCGAGGGGGCCCCATGTGAGGAGGGAGCCCAGCTGCGGGAGCCGGGGCCGTGACCGCCGCAGCTCCTCCTGCAACTCCTCCCCCGCCACCGCCTCCTCACACGCCCACCCCCCTGCAGCGCGCAACGCCAGCGAGCCGCCCACAGCGCCGGGGCGGTACCTGACCGGGAGCCGCCCCTCGCTGTCAGCCAGTCGGCGACGGGAGAAGATAGATGGACGGCGGTGCTCGACTAATGGAAAAAGAGAAGCCGGAGGGAGGGACTCTCAAGTAATCCGCTTCAGTCTCCCCCTCTAACAGGACGCTTGAGGGGCAGGCGGTTTGACCAGTCACACGAGGGACAACAACTTCTGCGAGAGGAGCGAGAGCCAATGACGGGAAAGAGAGGGGGCGTTGCTAGGGGCGCCTCGCTTTCACTGGTCAGCCTCCGAGGGCGGGTTATAAATAAATGATTTAGCCAATAGGAGTGTGGGGCGCCAGGTGACGGACGGTCCGGGAAGCCGATCACCGCGTGCTTATAGGCAGCGGTGGGCGTGAAGCTGTCAGCGGGCCGGGCACTGCGGAGGGCAGGGGGTCCCGGCGGGCCGCGCGCGGGTGCCATGGCAACGGCGGGAGCGGGGTCGCCGAGCGGGAGAACCGAGCCCCGGTGCGACAACCCCCGGCTTCTGAGGCAGGGGCGAACCGCGGGGCCTCGCCGCTCTCCCCGGGCGTTCGTGCCGCGGCTCCCGCCGGCCTTTCGCCCGAGAACCCGAGCGGCATCGCAGCCGGTCCCTGCAGCAGCCCGCACCCCTCCGCCCGGACGGCCATTTGCTGTAAAGTGACCGCAATTTGGCTCCGCGGCGGCATCCCTGCTGCTGGTCCCTCTCCTCGCCTGTCCCCGTTGCAGTGTTTCCCCACGGGATCGATCCATCCCGCGTTCTGGTCCCCTCCTCCCTCCAGCTCTGGAGACTGCAGCATTTTACTCCAACTCTTCCCTTTTGCCCGCATCCCGGGCGGCCCTGGTGCCGGTGCGAGCAGCGACCTCAGCCGCCCGAGCCCCCGCCTGCAGCTCCGCACACCCCGCGGGTTTGCCCGTAATAAGCCGGGGGTTTTCACATAGGAACGGGTCCTTTCCAAACTCCAGCTTATCCACACACAGGCAGCCTGGAGCTGGTAAAGGAAAAGACACCGTCTTTCCAGCTCGGATGCACTGCCAAACTTCCAGTATCCATTCCAAAGCACGGCTGGACCAGAGCATCTCACTAAGTGGTTGTGAGGGGGGTTGGGTTTTGTTTTACATTCGCAAGGCACTTCTTTTAATTTTTATTTTTTTTTTTTTTTTTTTTTTTTTTTTTTTTCCCCTGACATCATCTTTGGCAACAGCGGAGCTATTTTTACTGAGAGTCTTCACAAAACAATATTGATTTGCTGTAGAGCCCTGGAGAGAATAAATCCCCACCAGTTAAAACCGGGAGAACTGTAACTAAAAGCATCTCAGACAAGAATGCATCACTCGACCTTGCCATACCACATCACTAATACGTTTTCCCATTATCCTTTGTTGTTAAGTTTATATCCAAGCTTTTCAGCTTGATCCAAAACGTGCTTAGGGGAGTTTCATGTTGGAAACATCAGCACCAACTCTATAAATAATACTGAACAGTATCCATCCTTACCGTTGGATTAAAATTTCTACCCTCAGAATTTCACCCAAGCCTTTAAACTTTATATTTAGACGTATTTTCAACTTTATTTTTAGGCCAAATTTTATATTTAGGTACAAAACCAAAATAAATCAAAAACAAAACCAACCAAAGCCAACAACAAAACTGCAGTAATTTCTGCAGAGGTAACAGATTAAAAGTATTTATTTTTGGGTGGGTGAATCCTGTTTTCTTCGTTTTTCTTCTGGATTTTCTTCACAGGAATTTTTCCCACACGCCCAAGTACTAAGTATCAACCGTATGCAAACACCTATTCTAATGACAGCTCAGACCTAGGGCACAGCAAAGCTTTTGTCATTAAGCTGTTAATCAATTATTATCCATGAAAATCGGTGACGAAGCAGCTGGAACCACTCGGATCCACCAGCGTCTGATGCTTCCCTCACTCAAACTAAGCTCTGGGATGGGACTTTTCGCCAATACTCGGGTTTTTTTCGAGCTTTGTTTGGCGCTTTAAATTAAATTTTATTGCTTAGATGCTTTGGATTGGGAAGACTTCACAAAGGCAGCTCGGCGGCATCTCAGTGCCCGTGCCCGTTGGCAATGCCCGGAGTCCGCAGTGCCTCCAGCGCTGCCCGGTGCCCCGCGCCTGCGGCTGGGATGCCCTTGGCAGCGTCACGGTGACATCTGGCGGTGGGATTTTATTCATGCTTTTTTCGGGACTTCATCGCAGCACTCCATTTCATCCTTTCCACAGTTCCCCGTCATCAATTCCCTCTTTTCTGCTTCCCAGTCGAGATAGACGTTGTCTCTGCTGTTGGCCTGCGCGTCTGCCTAGTAATACCCAGGAATACGCATTTATTTATATCCCCGGAGTGGTGCAAAGGGATAGCGTTGAAAGTTTACAGGGTGATTCCGTGAAGTTAAATCTCCGTTGAAAACACTTGTATTTCCATCTAGCACTGCACGAGGCCCTGTGTTATGCGGTTGATGATCGCTGTTTCCAGAGGGAAAGAAGCCCTGTGGCTTTATCCCGACGGTCCAGCCTGCATTTGTCAAGTGGGAAATGAAAACCAGGGTTCTTGCCACTGTCCGTGGAGAACAGAGCCCCTCCCTGAGAAACTCCCCCCGTCCCTCAGCAGCTGCCTCCGCAAACGCGAAGCCGCAAAAGCTGCAGAAGACGCGGGGCATTTGCGATCTCCCTCTGCTTCCCGGAGAGAGGAAAATCAACGCTGGAAAACTCGCCACACGCAGCTAAGTGTTGGCGATGTCTCAGCGTACTGCGCTCCACCCGCGCCTCTCCCGCACTGCAGCCTGTAAACCGCGCCGGAAGCCCCGCTCTGTGCGGGTATTGCCCTCCCGCAGCTGCCCCGCGCACCGACCCCGGCTCGGGGCTGCGCTCTGCTCCTCTCCGCGCTCAGACGGCCCCTCCTCTCTCCCGCACATCACTTTGGCACGGGGGCAGCCAAGGGTTAACCCCCCGGCAATCAAAATCCACGGAGAGAAGCTGATCGAGAGCAAGGATGAGAGGGAATTCCCTTCCTCTGGGCGTTGGAAAAGGCCGGGAGGGAAGTTCGGGTTATTTCTCCTTCTCCAGGAGGAAGATGCTGCATTGCAGCCAGGCCAGTCTGCCTCTGCTGCAGCACAGCCGGTGTTGTCCCGACATAGGGGGTTTGTAGGATCCCAAATGAAACGTGTCAGGCAGTGGGGAGTGACCTTCCAGGGGATGGGGACATGGGTCGACTTCCCAGCACAGTGATGAGATTGGGCATGTTAGTGATTTAACCCATGACACAGTGCAGCGAAACCCATGAAGGATAAACATCTGTAGGTAGGATTGGTCAAATTCTGCTCTGATTTATACCAGAAGATACCTGGAATTGTGTCATGAGAGCCAGAAGAGAGGGTCCCAGCAGGACTGCCTGGAATTTGCCCTTGTCTACTGTCAACATTGTCCCTTTCCTAGCCCCTGTCCTGGGCATTTAACAGGACAGCCATGAAAAATGATCCCCTTTCAGTCACACACCAAGCTCCCTACATTTCAACACCTCAACAGGTTCCCATGGAGGCTCAGCCAGTCTCACCTCCCTCAGCCAGCCTCGTAGGAGGCTTTTGCAGGTGGCTTTTGAAGACCAAGTGAGGTTTGTTTCTGGGTGAGACCACTTACCAGCACTCTGAGCCTGAGCAGGCACACCTGGAGCTGCCCTTGGACCATGTGCTCCTTGTCACCTCATGACCATCCTCCTGGCAGCAAGGAAGGGCTCTGCAGGGCTTGGCTGCACGCTGTCCTCTGGACAAGGAGTTACCTGCCTGCTGATGAAGAACAGGGCTCAACAGCTTCAGTGCCTGAAGGGAGCTGATCCAAAGCCTGGAGAGGGGCTGTTTCCAAAGACCTGGGATGAAAGGCCAAGGGGCAATGGTTTAAATAAGAAAGGAGTGGATTGAGATGAGAACTAAGGAAGAAATTTTTTCCCAGCAGAGTGGTGGCCACTGGCACAGGTTGCCCAGGGAGGTGGTGGAGGCCCCATCCCTGGTGACAATCCAGGTGAGGCTTGAGGAGGCTCTGAGCAACCTGCTCTAGTTGCAGATGTCCCTGCTCTCAGCAGGGGTTGGACTGGGTGAGCTCTGGAGGTCGCTTCAACCCAGACATTGCTAGGAGTCTATGATTCTATTAATTCTGTCTCATCACTGGCAGGGACAAGGCCACCAGCACATCCTTGTGCCTTGGTGACACGTCAGCCCAAACCTGGCACCCTGAATTTCTGCACGAGACCTGGCAACCGTGGGACTGTCAGAGCATCTTCCATGTCCCTACTGTAGGAGACTGGGCAGAGCCCAGGCAGGAGGCTGGCACAGCACCAGCCACCCTGCCTCAGGAACCAGAGTGTGCCTGTGCTGGGGCAGCTGGCTGTGCCCATTTAGGCAGCTGCCATGCTGTGACCAGTGCTGTGGGCTTGTGCTCCTCTGCCTGCTCATCACGGCCATCTGCTGTCCTGGCTTTGACTCCAGCCAACGTAAGGTGCCGTGGCCATTGCCCAGCTCCGGGTGGCACTGCAGGCATGGAGCAGCACAGAGCCAGCAGGATTGCTCCAGCCTGCCCCACTATGGGAGACTGTGCAAGCACCAGGACGGTGAGGCAGGACTGATCCCGGGTGGCTGTGCCTGGGTGGCTTCAGCCCATCGGACTATGCTCCAGCCCTTAGGAGCTGAGGGAGCCAGAGTCCAGTGTTGATGGCAGGCCTGGGGCACAGCTGCTCTAAGCAGCCCCTGAGGTTTTGAGTTGTCCGATACCAAAATACCAATTTTGCAGCAGAAACCCCTGAACATCTAACAAAAGTGCATTCAGTACCCCCACCAGGATGCAGAAATACGGAGCTTGGACACTGGTGGATGCCCAAAGTTACCACCTGGTCTTTTTTAAGCACTGAGTCCCCCAGCCCATGTGGCCATCAGTCCCACCTCTTCTGCCCCATTGCCAAGGCCCAAAGAAATTCCTGATTGCCTGGTGCACCAACCTCATGTCCCAGCTAGGCCAGTTCCTCTCTGCAATGAAAGCACAGCTTGTTGCCTCTCCAGGCTGTGCAGCAACCTCCCCTCCTCCGGTGACACCCCTCATTGCTGCCCTGATCTCCGCAACCACACAGACCTGTGTTGGCACTGAAATCCACTGAGTTCCACAGCTTGTGCCCCCTGGCAACTTGGGCTTGGGCACCCTCAGCTCTGACTCTGCCTCCTCTAGGCTGGGATTTCTGCAGAACTTCAAGACCCTGCTTGGCTGCCTGAGAGATCCTGCTCTTGGATCAGCATGACCCTGTATACATTTGGGTCTCCCAGCTCCTTAATTTTCCTGTCTTCCTCGGCCAGCAAAGTCCACGTGTTTGTTACTCCTCTCCCAGAATTGTTCTCTGTCTCCAATGCTCTGCTGGCTGATCTGTGGGTTTTTTTTCTCTGTGTTTTGGTTTTCCTTTCTTCCTTCTCTGGGTTACAAAGTTGGGAAGGGCCCTTGGAGAGGGAGATGTGTCAGGACAGATACACAGGGGGGAGAAGAAAAGCTCCAGCCTTGAATTCAGGTTCACTGCCTGCGTCACTATTAGTAAAAATAGATGAATGGCAGTGCTCTTTGTATTGGAGCAGAGACAGAGGAGATGGAAAATCCCAGGCTGCTGAGCAAATGCTCCCTCTATCTGCCTGCAAGTCACTCAGTAGCATCTCCTGCTCTTTGATAAATTCTTTCTTTCTTGGCTCTGACTTGTGGGATGTAATTTGCCTTTCATAAAAAGATGTTCTAATGTTTCAACCTTGGAGAGGAGGAGAATGACTCACCTTGGATTAGCTCTTCTGCTCCATTCAGTTGTCTACCAGATCCCTTCAGAACTAAAAATCCTTTCAAATGAGGAGTCATCTCCCTTTGAGAGTAGCCCTTCTCTCCAGCCCCCAGCAAAGTGCTTCTGGAGGGTGAGAAAGCAGCCCCCTGTGGGTAATATTTGGCTCATCAACCCCCAGACCAACTCTCTTGATGCCCAACCCTCCTGAATAAACAGCTTTCCAAGGTGGCATGGGGCAGGCTGGGGTCTGCAAGGGCAAGGGAGACACATGCACCAGCCATGTTCCAGGTGGTGAAGGGCAGAGGACAGAGCCTGAAGTGGAAGAAATAGGATGATTTACATGAGCTCAGATGAACCACCCACGTCCCCAGAGCTGCCATCCCTCTGCCCAGGGCTCCTGCTGCTGTGACCACCCTGGGCTGTGAAGAGATGATCCCTCTCCAGACTGTGTGGGTGTGAGGGTGGCAGTGGGACCAGAACTGCACTTGTGCTCTGCTCACCCAGGGCATAACCCAGGCACTGAGCTTACACGGCCCTCTCAGGGCCAACATCTCCCTCCCACCTACACCCTCAGACCTTTTTCTGCCACTAGTGTCCACTTGTTTGCTATTATCTGCGTCTTCCTATTAAATTAACATAATCAAGATTATCATCTGTGGCCTGCTCTGTGCTTTGGCTGCCAGCCAGGAAGCAAAGGACAGGAGCTAAATAAAGCCCCTGAAAGACAGAGCGTGACACTGGCAGAAACTAATGCCATATTTTGGAGTGTGAAACTTCCTTTCAGAAGTTATTCTAAGTCCTCAGCTCTCACTGCTATTCAGACATGTCTGCTCTACATGCTGCCTGGGTTTGCAAGGGTGATTCAGTCCCAAAGAACCCCTCAGGGCAACTACTCCCTGAGTACTAGTCCACCTCAGAGACCCCGTGTAGCCCCCAAGGACACAGGGAGCTGCTGCCTGCTATACAAGGGGAATATTTTTACTCATTCTATCAGAAAAGTGGCCGAGCACCAGTGAGAAGTTAAAATGCCCCTTGGTTTTCCTCCCTTCTCCAGGGTGGGAGAGTGGCAGTGAACCGCAAAGACACCCTCACACTGGTGCAGTTGCTTCTCTTGCTCCAGCTGCCCCTTCCGTGCTATGGGAAGCCAAAGGTGTCTCATTAGCGTGTTAATCATCATCTTAATGAGTGCAGAGATCAGCTAAAGTAATAACAGTGACCTGCAGGGGGGCTCATCTGCCCAGGTTTATCGTGCTGCTCACAAACCCCTTTGGGAGCGCCCGCCCGACGCTGTCCTTGCCCCGCAGCTGTTGCAGACACCCCGTACCACGGCTATACGTTTAATTAAAGCAGAGGGACCGGTAACCTTGGCGACTGGGAGCCACGAGCCCTAAGCCAGCTGCGATGGCTGTCATTTCAGCTCTCCAGAGACACCAGAGCAGAGCCGTGAGGCAGAAGCTTGTGGGTGTTGGTCAGGCTCCTGAGCTGGGGTTGCATCCAGCAGCACTGACGTCCCCCAGAGCTCATGGCCTTGCCAGGGCTGGGTGCTGGCAGGGTGTGGAAATTCCCTGCTCCCTCACTGGTAAGATCTAGCAGGCTCTGAGATGCCAGGTCGGGTGGCACACCCCAAGCACAGCCCAGGTCTGTCTGGCACAGAAGCAGCTTTGCTCTGCTGGGCAGCCCTGTGGCATCTGCAGGGGGACAGACACTTAAAACTTACCAAAAAGTTGTAAATGTGCTGAAAATTATTCCCCTTAGAAGTGGGAAACTTGCACAAGCCCAATTACTTCTGCCTCAATGAGATGCCAGAAAATGGTACGTCCAGTTTTGGTGGTGGTGAGTGTCAAGCATTGTGAAACATTTCCAGTGAGGGGCCAGGGATTAATTTTTATCTTTTAAAAGAACCAGTAAAATACATGATCAGTTCTGCATCAGGTCAACAGTGTTGTCATCTACCTGCCTCTGAATGGAGAGCAGGAGCTGTCAAGGAGCCCCACATTACAGAAGGAAGGCAAGACATCTTGGGGAACAAAAATATCCATTTCTATCCTCCTTCTCTGTCCCATGGTGTTGCAGACACAGATACTGGGATGGAGAAGGGGACTCACAGCCTCTGCCACAGCACCATGACACGGGGCACTCCGATGCCTCCAAGGCCCTAAGTCCTTTGCACCACATGGGAAGGTCACGTTCCCAGATCAGAGCAGCTCCAAACCTTCCCATTGTTTCTGTGAGATGATGAGGCAGGACTGAAGGGTTGACTCCAGCTGCACCACACAAGGCTGTACTGGAAGGAAGCAAGGGATTTGCAAAGGGGTTTTTGGTCCTTCTGGAGAGCAGCCTTGGTGCAGGGTGTCTGGCCAGGCACCCAGTCATTACCAGTTTCATAATGGGGTTTCTTCTTCGGAAATGCTGACCAAAAGAGAGCGGTCAGACTTTCTGAGGGATGCCTGGATGGGGTGGCCATCCTGAAGGAGGTTGGGATGGATATGGGGCCAAGGGGTGTCCCATGGGCTTGAGGACACCCTGAGAAACCAGACATGGCATCTTGACTACCCAGCTCAGCCCTGGCCAGGGCAGATCCAGGGCTGCTTGGAGCAGCTCTGCACCCGGCTGTGCCCAGAGACCCAGGTACTGCAAACAGTGCAATGGCCCGGGGATGGACTTGACTTCTGTCCCCACCCCTTTATGAGGGGTGTCAGGATCAACTGAGGGTGCCAGGGGATATGGGGGATGGTGAGGGCCTGGCCCAGGGTCACTTGGGCCAAGCTGGAGTGACAGGGTGGTGCAGGACTGGACCTGGCATGTCTGGCACAAGTAGGGAAATGACGGAGGGTGCCCTGCACGAACCGGTCCGAGGATGGTGCAGCCCGTGCGGGACTGGACCAGGAGTGCCCTTCTCGAACTACGGGTGCCAGGGACCAACCGGCGATGCTGGGGGAGGTGTCGAAGCGGAACGAGGGTGCCGGGGACCGAACCGGGACTGGATCGGGAGCGTTCTGCCCGAATCGGAGGAGCAGGTTATCGGACCGGGAGCGGCGGGAACGGTGCGGGAGCCGGCCCAGCGGGGGTGCCGGGAGTGCGTGGGGTGGCAGCGGCCCCCGCCCCGCGCCTCCGGGCCCGGGGCTGGACCACGTGCTGCCCGCCCCGCCCCGCCCGCCGTCCCGCCCCGGCGCCGCCCCGGTGCCGCCGGCGGAGCCAGCGCGGATCGGCCCAGCATGGAGGGGACGCGGCGCGCCCTGCTTCGCCTCGCCGCTGCCTGCTGCTTGCTCTGCGCCCTGCCAGGTACCGGGGGCGGCCGTCCGGACGGTACCGGGATGGAGGCGGCACCAGGGTGGGGGGGGGTCGTCCACCCGCTCCCTGTGCAGCACTGGGGGCAGCCGTCGGGGCAGCGCTGGGGTACGGGGTCCTCCGCCCGCTGGTGGGGGTTGCGGGAGGAGAATCTGAGGAGCCCTCCCCGGGGACGGAAACCTCCGGGGAGCGGCGCGTCGGGTCTGGCCACGAAACTTGGGCGAAGTGCCCGCGGGCGCCATCGCCCCGGCGGGAGCGCAGGTAAAGTCACCCAAGGGATGTTCGGGGCGGGGGGACCCCGGCGAGCCCCGCGCTCAAGGCAGCAGCGAGGCCGCCCGGCCCAGCCTTGCCCATACAAGGCAGCTGCAGGCATCGCTGCTTCCCCGCCAGCAGAGCCCGGCCGGGTTCGCTTCCCCGGCCCAGCGGGGGAACACGCGGGGATGCGCGGGGAGGGGAGCAGCGAGCCCGGAGACGCTCGCCCGCCAACATCCAGCCCTGCGAGCCTCCCCCCTACCCCGTCTCCCACCCTGCAGCTCTTGGGTGCTTAGGAGCCTCTGCCGAGTTTCTCACCAAGGGAACCTCGGACAAAGCCCGAGCTCTGCCGCCTCCCTGCAGTCACAGGGTGCTCGTCCCGTCGCGCTGCGGGAGAGGCGAGGATACCGGTGATGGGGACAGAGCAGGAGCCAGACCCCGGCCCCGGTCAACCTCTCCCGAGCTGCATTTAAGCTCGGCCCCACGAGCGGCGTGTCCCCACGTGGGCAGGCTCGGGCGGCAGCGTGGCGCTGACAGCCCCGGACACCCACACCCTGCCGAGTCCGGCCGCGTGGCTGGGAGCGTGTCCCGAGTCGGGGGCTGTCGACATCCCCGTGACAGTGACGAGCCCGAACGGGCATTTAGGGGCTTGCCTGGGGCTAAAGAAGCAAACGTGTTTCCTCCTCTTTGTGGCTGAGAAAAAAACCACCCCGGCCAGAGCCTAGTCAGATCACAGCAGGGTGACAGCAGAAATAGAAACCGAAGGGTGACACAGAAAGTCGGTTTCTAGTAACTAACCGGGCTGCTAAAACTCTAGAGTAGGTGCCTGCAGGGCTGAGTCCTGGCAGTGAGAGCAGCACTGAGGCTGAGGTTTTGGGTGCCCGATGTGGTTTGGCTGGGTTTGAGACTCAGCACAGGGAAACGGTCCCAAACCAGCCCCCTTTATGTGGGCAAAGCCTGGGGTAACGCGTGTGCCCTGCGTGAGAGCGGCCGTGTTGTGCTAGGAGGCATGGGGGTGACTGGCCGCTGGCAGAGCAGCGACTCAGGATTTCCATTGCCTGGAGGAGGAGCAGCTCAGGAGCTGCCACTCACTTTGTTGACCCTGTGTCATCACAACATTTTCTGCCCCCAGCACACTGGGGTATCCCCGAGTAACCCCCTGCCTTGGTTGCAAACTCCAAGACTCCAACCGACGCACTGTACCAGAATTTGGGTTGTGCTGTGTTTTTCCTGGGATCTTTCATGCTTAGTTTCCCAATTCCAAAGTCCCTTCTCTGCCTCAGGAAATGGCACCTACGCAGCTGGCCTGGCCCTTGTCCTTGTGGCTTTTGGGTCCACTAGCTATTTCCAGACAGAGTTGAGAAAGCAAATCTTTTGTGAAAGTAGATGGCATGGAAGAGATGCCAGCAAGAAAAAAACCTGACCCATTGCAAGCACAGCCCTTAATGAGACACCAGGGAATCCCCGCAGGACCGGGATGGGGGAAGGAAAGGTTCACCTGCAGATCAGCCCTAAAGTCTACACTCCCTTGCCAAACTTGTCCAAACCAGGCTTGTCCCAGCTCCATGAGCTGGTCTCTGCCCTGATCCCAGCAGAGATTCCCTTCGCCAACCCTGCCGAGCAGCGCCCGCTCTGCAGGCAGATTTGCTGTGGGGCTGCAGGGGGGCTCGGGCTGCCGTGTCCCACCGCCTACCTCGGCCTTTCAATACAGCCTTTCTTCCCTGCCTGTGGAAATGCTCTTCCTCCAGCACCAGCAGCCTCACAAATAGAACCCTGAAGTAATTTTGGTCCGGACACTTTGCTGCCTTCCCCTCCCGCAGCCAGGCCTCGCAGTGGAGGGGACAGCGCGGGGCTGGCAGCAGCACAGGCACATAAAGCCCCGTCTGTCGGCCCGTGGGGCCCTGCACACAGGCAGGCAGTGTCTCTGCTTCCAAAGCCCTCCAGCCCCTTTGCCATGATCTTTTTCCCCTTGTTTACCCAGGGGGAGGAGGAATGGATGGACCCAACCCCACCCTGGCTGGATGGCTCCAGCTCTCCCCGCACCCAGAATGGAGCTGCAGCTCGATCCTCTCCTGCGGACAGGGGCTCCAGATGCACCCCCTGCCCATCCCCATCGTGTTGTGCCGTTGGTCTTCACTGACACTTCTGCACGTGCTCTTCACCCTGCCCAAGATGTGGGGTGGATCTTGGCTCCCTGCTGCCCTTCCAAGGCCTGACCTGCTGAGCAGGGGCAAAGCACTCAGCTCCCTCAGGTCCCTTGGTTCTTCCAGGCAAAGGGGAGCAGGCATACTCCAAAGCATGGAGGCTCCTCTCTCTCTCTTTCCTTTCCGCTGAGCCCCCTGAATGGGCAGAAGCAGTTCTTGCTGCAGGGGTTTCCACAGGGCTGCCTGATTCCATCCCCACCATACTCTGTGGGGCAAGTCCCCTAAGGCTCTGCACTGCTCCATTCTGGGGCCATGTCCCAAGTCGTGTAGGGCTGCTCAGGGCAGAGCCAGGGCACACGTTTGCCCTGCCTGACCCACACTGCAGCTCCTCAGGGCATGATGTGTCCTCCAAGGCCTGCAGCCCACTAAATGAGCAGCCCCAGAGTTGGAAGGTTCTGGGGGCTGCTCAGGGCTGGGCAGATTTCCTCCTGTGCAGACTGCCCCCAGCTCATGCCACGCAGCACTGGAAACCACACTCCCTGCTGACACAGGGCTGCTATTAAAGCAACTGGCTAATTAATTTTCTCCTAATGACATGAGTGCTTCCTCCACTGCAGCTGTGACTCCTGAGATAAGCAAGCCCAGGGCTGGCTGATGCCAGAGCTCCCCACTGTTGCTGTGTTCTTGGGGTTATGCAGCCCCAGTAAAGGGCAGGCTTCCTAGGCCTTGGGTGCCATACGTTCCAAAGGGTCTTCATCACAGCTCAACCCCTCCATGGAGGAACAAAGCAAACAGCGTGGGAGCCTCCCAGGCACCTTCTTGCCAAGGAAGGTGTTTTGTAACTGCACTGGCCAGTGGAAAATAACTGGCTGGTGTGACAGTGGTGGCTGAACATGGCAGCCTGCTCTGCCCTTTTGCTCTGCCACCGGAATCTGGGGTAAGCTGACTCACCTCTGCATGGGGGATCAGTGACAGGGCTTCGTGTGCACCTGTGGGAAAGCAGTTTCTTTCATCTCTCCTCACCCTGGCTGGGTAGGGAAGGGTTGATGTGGCAGGGCTAGGCTGAGTGTACCACCCTGGGGTGCTGTGTCCCACAGGTAGGCTTTTGGGCTGCTGCTGCCCCTTCCCTGGCTCAGGCTCCAGCACTTCTGCCTGCTCTGGGCATCTGTGTGCTGCTTCATGGGTTTTCCTAGCACTGAAGAACCCAGGCTCAGCATTTATGGCACTGTTTCCAGGGCTGCTCATCTCTGCTTTTGCAACTCTTGTTCTGCCCAGCTCTGCCATGCCACCATCAGCTGGTTGTCCCTGTCCTAAAGGCAGAGACATCGAACAAAGCAGGAGCACTGGCACACTCCTGGCTCCCCATTTTGCTTCCCAGAGGTTCAACCTTGAGGCCTGTCTTCCTCTGATGCCCCAGGGAAGCATCCTCCTGCCTGCCCAGGCAGGTTGGGCACTGGGCTGTCCCTCCCCAGTGCTGTGCTGCTCAGCACCCCATATCTAATCTGAGCCCTGTCTCATGCTCAGCTTGTGGCCACCTGCCTATCAACAAGAAGGAGCTTCTCAGTCAGAAGACCCAGTTTCTATTCCTGTCCCTTACCACAGCCCTTGCTCTGCAGCATGCCTGGCCTGGTAGCCTTCCAGAGCTGTGCTGGGTGCTTGGCACCCCGAGTTCAGCCCTCCCAGTTTTGGTGCCTGCGCAACAGGGAGCAGCTCCTCTGCCAGAGGCCACGTGGGGTGTAGTGAATTCACTCTCTACCAGGCAGGAGCTCTGCTGTGGTGCCCAGGTGGGCTGCAAGGTCCAGCCTGTCCCTGCGCCCCATGCCCAGGCTCCTCGAGCAGACAGGGCTGGTTCAGCCTCCCTCTGCCAGGATGGGGATGGGGACAGTCCTGGCATCAGCCCTGGCAGGAAGAAGAGCCCTGGAGCCTGCAGCAAATCCCAGTGGCATCCTGCCTCCATCAGGGATGCACAAGGCATCGAACTGGAGCCAGGTTTACAGAGCAGTTGCCCTTTGTAGCAGATCTGCATCACTCAGCCTCTCTCTGTCCCAGTGAGGGTGTTTGTTGGGTGTTTGCTCTATGGCATCCCTGGGTGCATCTGGCACCTACCCGAAGGGCTCTGGAAATCTCTTCTGCCACTTGTTTTTTCACTTGCAAGCTCAGAGTTCAGGAGAAGAGGTCAGGCTTGGCTGGTATCTCAGCAGCAGCTACTCCAGTCCTGCTTTTGAGTGAAATGAAGAGCCTTGGTTTGAAATCCCACTGTATGGTTTTATTTGCATTTATACTCAGTCTCTTTCTCCTTGAAGAGGTTGTTTAATTACTGTTGGTTGGTAACCATAAAAATGTAATAACTGGCAACAAAAGATAATTTCCACACTTAACGGACTACTTTGCTAAGCAGTGGGATATAATAGCTTGAGAACATACAGGCTACAGCTCAGGCTGTTCCTTTTCAAACATTGTCTTTTACTAAGTTGTTAGCAAGTCAGGCTGTTACACTTAAATGGAAACTGAATTCAGTTAGTTTACAAAAATAGCATTTTCGAAGGGCTCGGGTGCCTTTTCAATGAATCAGTCATGGTCTGACGTGTGTTCTGTAGGGAGCTGATTTCAGTGAGGTGCTCTTCACAGACAGCAGCAGCCTGTGCAGGAGGACACGTCTGCACCAGGGAGTCCTGCTCCCGTGGGCACTTCTGAAATCCTGGTTGGATCCTTTCTCATCTCTACACTCAGCTCCTGCCTGGCTCTCTGGGCATCAATCCCAGCAGTGACTGCAGCCTGTGGCCCATTGCCCTGCTCTCCCTGGAGCCCCAGCAGCCAGCCTGACAATGGCATCCTTGCCTCACTTGCCTCTTCCTTCTCACACTAAGGTTTTAGAAATGGGTTTGTTGTGTTGACCCCCAGGGAGCTCAGGCTGCTGCTTCAGGCTGAAATAGGAAGGTGCAGAGGACACTGCTGGGGCTGGAGCAGGGGGTTGTGCCCAGAGCCTGTCCACAGGCTGGTCCAGCTGAGGCCCTGCTAGATCTCACTGCCTGGCTTTATTCTGAGGAGCAAATAGTCTGTGGGGTGACTGCTATGGCAGAGGATGGGGGAGATGTCCCTCGTCCCTGTGGCTGCCCTAACCCAGCTCTGGGGGGGTTGTGCAAACCTTCCTCAGACCCTGGCTGGGCCACAGCCCTGAAACTTGGGCAGGGAGTGCAAAGCAGGAATGGCCCTGTCTCCTGCAGAGCTGGCTTCCTTCTCTCTGTTATTTATACCACATCTGCTCTGCTGGTGGTGAGAGCCCCAGCTGACATGTGGAGGTCCCTCAGTGTTGTCATGCAGCACAGAAGGGCTAAAGCCGTGGGTTGATGCTCAGAACCCTCCTCTCATGGATCCTGGAACATTTCCCACCCTTGTCCAAGGCAGGGTCTTGTCAGCTGGCTTCATCCCTCCTCCCTTGGGAGCCACTCTTCCTTTGCCCCTCTCCTTTCCCAGACAGAGGTTACTGCAGTCAGCATTGTCTGATGGGAGCTGCTGCTCCAAATCCACCAGCCATGCCCTAACATGGTCTGAGATTGCTGGTTCTACGTGGTGTGAGATTGCTGGTTCTGTGTGATCTGAGATTGCTGGTTCTAGGTGGCCTGAGGTTGCTGGTTCTTCCCATATACAGACTGAGCCTGGAGGTTAGGGGAGCTGTGGGGCAGTGGCCAGGGCACTGCCAGCCAGCTCTGCTACAGCGGGCACTGCAGCATAACCCAAGCAAACCCACCCTTGGTTCCCTGCCAGGGAAACAGAGATGCTGTTACCACAAGAACTCTTGCTGCAGCTGGTCCTGCTGGAAAGGTGGTAGCTGCTTTGTGAGACTGCAGCTGCACCAGCTGTCTTGGGGTGCTTCAAGTGTCAGGCCTTGGAGGACCCCAGAGAAGGTGAAGCATCCACTCTAACTCCTTCCCTTTCCATCTGAGACAAGTGGGGCATGGTTCCCTCTTGTCTGCAGGAGCAGATGAGGGTGCTGCCCGAGGCAATGCTCCCTGGCATGTGGTGCAGGAAGCAGAGCCACTCCAGGAAGACGTCAGAGTAACGAGCTGCAACCTGCGTCTCTCTGATAAACAGCTAAAAACATCATTGCTCAGCGACGGGAGCAGCAGCAACAGCAACAGCACCGGAGCTGGGAATGTTCCAACCTGTCGGGCACCAGGGGTCCAGAGCAAACCACAGTGCCCCTGGAGGAGCACAGCTGGGGTGGGGTTTGCTGGCTCTTGGCCAGCACAGCAGCCTGGCACCAAAGCCGTGCTCTGCCCCACTGCACTGCGGGGTTTGCCCTGGAGCCGGGTGGGAATGGGTGATGAAACTGGGGACAAGGTTGTGGCATTGCAGCAGCGACGTACCAGATCTTAGCACAAGGCCCTGGCTGGGGATATTTTTGTTTGAAAACAAGCCCAAAGTGAAGCTCACTAGTGTTTGCACTCTTCACACACACGAGATCACAAGCACCTATCCTATTTCCCCAGATGCTTTGCCTGGTGACCATGTGCTGGCATTGGTTGTGCCCTTACCCCTTAGGAACTGATGGTGGTCTTTTGTCTGTCTGTCCCTGGGGGGTCAGGATTTACTCACTTTGCCCATCCTAAGGCTCTTGCCTTGTTCTCTTTATTCCAACTAACATCTCTTAACAGCTTGGTGTCAGCCTGGTTTAGGCTCTTCCTTTGTTTCCTGAGCTGGGTGTGCTGTGATGTGCTGGGCTGGATGACCTGCTAATCCAGGTGCCATCAACAGCTGCCTTACTCAAAAGGCTGGTCCTTACTGCTCCACTCCTGCCAACATCTCTCCTGCAGTTCTCTACAGCCCGGGTTTTACACCTCACAGAGCTACCAGCCCCCACTGGGGCAGCCCCTACAGCACAGCCAATGGTCCTGCTACATTCCTGGGGGATATGGGGCCAGAGCAGTCCCAGGTGCCACCTCATTGGTGGTCATGGGCACTGGGAGATGCCTCAGGAAGGAGTTGTGTGGCTGCTCCCTTCGAGAAGATTGTAGGAAAATGCAGCTCCCACCAGCTCTTCTCACAGACAGTGGGGAGCTGGGGATGCAGCCTATCCTTAATTGGAGGGCTGTGGGAATCACAAACCCTCCTGCCGCACAGCACCTCCTGGCAGGGGTGCCAGCCAGCTCCTGACACGATGAGGACATGCCCTGGTGTGTAGGGCCCAGACTCCACCTTCCCACCGCTTTCCTTTCCCAGCCAGAACCATTTCAGAGGTGCTCAGGCCTGGCTGCAAGATGGCTCTTCACAAATCTTTCCTCCGTGTGACCTTGATCACGTCTTGCCACCCCACGGGGGGCTGGCCTGGGCACAGGCTATTCAAAGCAGCACGTAGCCAGGCTGGCTGCTGGCCGGGCACCTGGCCACCACCTTTCCTGTTTACCCCACGGTGACAGTGGAGCTCTGTGTGTGTCTCTTGCTGCCCAGGAGCAGGTAGTCGTGTGTTTACAGAGCGAGCATCTGCCAGTACCCAGCTGGGACTCTTCACCATTGCCCAATAGGGGCTCTGAAGCTGCTGGGATCTTGCCCAGTGGGCAGCACACTGAGTATCAATTCTGGGTGTAAGGAAATTATCACCTAAAGAGCTGTGAGTGGTGGTGCCAGGAAATGCAGCTCTCAGCTCTTTTCCTCCCTGGTGTTCCTGGTTCAGATCTTTCCTACACCTTGGCTCAGGGAGCAGCCCATTCTGGCCACAGCAGCTGGATCCAGGGAGGCTGAAGGAAGCAGCACTTACTGATTTCTCCTCAGTCTTCCAATTTAAGTTGCCCCAGATGGGGTTTCCCTTGAGACCTTGTTCTCTGAATGTGCCAAGCCAGGCTGTGCTGCCTGCCTGGGCATCATCTCCCACAGGAGCCTTCCTGGGCTGGGGCCCCGTGCCAGGGGAGCTCAGTCAGGCTGCTGTGAGGTTTGGAATTCTCCAGCTGGTTGGGTCTTCTGAGGGAGATGCATTGTGGCTTTTTTTAGGGCCTGTTAAATGCTGTAGCTGGAGAAGAGCTCTGATAACTGTGCTTGTTCAGAAGAGCTTTTAGAAGCTGCTGAGTTTTCCCCAAAGCCTTAGTACAAGAGTGGGCTGCTTTGGTGGTGGATGAATGTTCCTTGGTTATGGCATCTGCCTCGGGTGCTTCTCCACTGGATGGAGAGACTGGTCATGAGGATGGATTTTCTTCAATAACTTTCTTTTTTTCTGTCTTTGGCTCATCAAACTTCTGTGGCTTGAGTAGAAACTTGAACAGAAATTGTCAAAATATTGACAGTGAGATGTTTTTAAATTGTCTGGAGACTCCATCCTGATGTGGCTACATCTCTCTTGTTTTCTTCCTGTTTATACCCTAAAAACCCTCCCAAGATCCATGTTTCTGAACAGGCAGTGTAAGAGCCTTGTGGTTTCCTCCTCCCACATGCTGTCCCACCAGTTAGCAGCTGTGGATCCTGGGATCCTGGCTTGCTGCAGGTACCTGCAAGGGAGCCTGGTCCTGTTTGCTGTGCTGGGAGGCCAAGTAGCTCCCCATTTCTGTGACAAGTCACACTTGATGGTGTTGTGTTCATAAATAGCTCCTGAAGGCAGCTTCCAAAGCACACCACAGCCCTGTCTGCTCTTAGCTATCTTGCTACCCATTTTACCTTCCCCTCCAGCAGCAAACCCACACTACTGCTCAGATGACTATCAAGACACAAGTTCCCCTTGCCAGCCACAGACATTTTAAACATCACTTCTCTACACTTCATTCAGCCAGGGAAGAGAAGAGGATCTATTTCCACCTTTTTCCCCATTTGTTTTTTTTCTGCACCACTTCTCACTCTTTCTCACTGACCCAAGGAAGACTTATTTGAGTTTCTCACAGAATCAGATCTTATGTGGTACTTTAAAAAAAAAATCAAAACAAAATAACCCACACACAGATCCTTTAAAAAGGTTTAAGAGGCGTTAGTGATGTTGACCCCACAGAACAGGAGCACAGGGCTTGAGAGGGAGGAGGGGAAAGACAGGTCCCCTAGAGCTGGTCCCTGCCTCAGGAGAGGCCAGGAGGACACAGGAGCTACTCAAACCCCTTGCAAAGTGCTGGGTTTGGAGTTAAGGGGACAGAGAGGTTCAGTTCCTGGCTCTCTGTGTGGGATCTCTGACAAACTTCTCAGCATTTCTTAACTCTTCTGCAGGAGAGGGCCAGAAGACAGCAGAGAATGGCAGCTTGATGACACCCACCCCTTTTCTCAGCACAGTGCTGACCTTCCATCAGCCAAGGGAAACCTCTGACCTCAGTCCAGTGACTACTGCCATTGCTGAGACAAGCCTGGAGAAAAACTTAACTGCAGCAGCACTCAATGCCACTGGAGGCCACACTAGGGAGGTGGAGGATGCCTCCAACACTAACACCCCCCTGGCAGGCACCAAGGCAGGGAGGCTAGAGGCTCCCACCACCACCAGCCCCGGGGCTGAGGTAGTTACACAGAGCGAGCACCACAACGGGAGCCTGTCAGCCAACAGCAGCACTGAAACCCCCTCCCCTCCCCCCACTGCCCAGACTCTGGAAGAAAAACAGCCCAACCACGAAGTCACAGAGCCCGTCAGCACTACTGAGGAAACAGAAGATGCCAGCAGTGCAACCCCCACGCTTGCTCCCAGCAGTGTGCCAGGTGAGGCTTTGCCTTTACTGTGTGTGCAGAAGGTCCTGCCCCAAAGACATACAACCTGGAAACTTCTGTGAACTCCCATGGGAGCTGGAGAGAGGGAGAAAAGGAGAATGAGCCATTAAGCACAGCCAGTTCAGTGGGAGTGAATTGCAGAGATGGCTGTTAGTTCAGCATCCTCTTTGCAAACCCCATTAATTATGGTATTAATTGTGCTGGCTGCTCTCTGATGAGGACAGTGATTGTGTGCAGGGCAGTGCTTTCTGTCTGCAACAGCTGAAACGGTGCTCCAGCAGTGCTGCCCAGCTGGGCTCTCCCAGCACCAGGGCTGGAGCCTCAACAGCAGCCTGCGGAACGGGGCAGTGCATCCTCCCTTTACATCCATTCTTGGGCCATGGGAACCCCTTCAGATCCCTCTGAGCAGTGTGAGGACTGGCTCTGGGTTCTGTGATCCCAGTCTCACCCACCTCGGGGCCTGCCAGGCTGTCACCACCCCTGCTGCAAAGCAGGTATTGATTGCCCATTGATTTGTGTGGTGTTGATGCACAAGCACATCCCTTACCCCAGCCTGGGTCACAGGGTGCTGCTGTTCTGTGATGCAGGGACACAGCCTCGAGGTGCTGCTGCTACCCAGTCCCTGGGCAGCTCCCTGTGCTCCCTGTAAGGAGGGATAAGAGACCTTTCCCCAGTCTCTTGCTCTGGGGTGAGCCCCAGCTCTGTGCAGAGCTCTTTGAGACTTCTCTGCTTGTCCTTTGTCCCCAGAGAATGGGATGTGGCCCCAGCTGAGGTTGGCTGACATTGCAGATTGGCACATATGAAACCAAGAGGGCTTTCTAAACACTGTGGCCTACAGTGTGGGTTAGCTGTAGCTGTGCTATAGGACCTCCTTGTTTTCCAAAGAGCTGTTGATAAGCTGCTTTTCCTATAGTCCCAGCAGCCTTCCTTACTTTACTTCCATCTTGTCCAGTCCCATAGAACAGTGCACTTGCACTTTATCCTTTTGAAATACCTGCTTGTTCCTATCTGCAGCAACAACTAACAGCTCTCAGCTGGGGCCTTTTGATGGGCAGACCGTGGGGCCCACAGCAGCAAGGTTTGAAACCAGCTCAGGAACAAGCTCCGTGGGCACTACAGAGGAGGGCCCTGTGGAGCCCAGAACCTCCTCTGCTTCCATCTCCACTGTAGGGAGCTCATCCTCTCCTGCCACGTCCAGTACTGTAACAGTGAGCTCCCTTGGGACCAGTTCCATGTCGACCAGCACAGCTGCCATCCCCACCAACACATCTACGCTGGAGCTGCCATTAGAGCCCATGCATGAGAAGGCCTCTGTGTTGGATGTTGGTGATAATGAAAATCCAGGTAAATGCCCTGCTTTTGGACCTTCTCTCCCTAAACAAGTCAGAGGTCTGGGGAGACTTCAAGTCTTGGTGGTACTGAGCAGAGCCAGGAAAGACAAGGCTTTGCTAGGCCAGCCCTTGCAGGCTCTTCTTTGGCCTCATCCCCCTTGGTCTCCTTGCAGAGCTACCCAGTTCTCCTCTGGCTGACATGCCGAGGGCTGATCCCTTGGTAATCGCCGTGATCTCCGTCTTCATGGTGATGGTGGCCATCCTAGGCCTGGTGGCCTTCCTGAGGTACCGCCAGCACAACAGCCGCATGGAATTCCGGCGCCTGCAGGACCTGCCCATGGTGAGTGGCACCTCCAGCCCAGCCTGGCACCCTCTGGCTTGCTCCTGCCTGCTTTGCAGTTCCCCTTCCACTACCTTAGCAATGCTTGGGGGGATTTGCAGCACCAAGAATGCTGATCACAACTCCTGTTCCCTCTTAGGTCCCTCTCCTTCCATCCAGGGTTTGAATCAAGACAGCAAGTCTCCAGGTTGGCCACTAAAGAAGGTCTCTGCCTTCCCCTCACTCTGCAGGGGAATGCTGAGAGGTTAGAGAGAGGAGGGGGAGCTCCATCCACCCTTCCCCTGAGATGACACCTTCCTAGCCTCTCCTCTTGTATTCCAATGTGTTTGCTTTGTGACCATGACAAAGCAGATTCTCTGCTCCATGCCGGGGAGGTTTTCTGTTGGTGTTTGACCCTTTGGGGATATAAAAAAAAAAGACAGGAGAGTTTCAGAGGCTGGATTAGCTCTGGGGAAGCTGCAACTACCTGCGCTCGCCGGGACGGAGGTGCACGGACCCCCTTCGGCAGCAGGCTGATGCTGTGTCCAGCTGAGGGGAGTTTTCCACAGCCAGGGTTTTTCACGTCCCTGCCGCAGGCTGGCTCCTCCTGCACACGCCTCTTTGCTCCAAAAGCTGCAGCAGGAAGGGAGAGGAATGGTCCCAAATTCCAGGAATTGCACATTTAGGTGGCTTGCTGGGCAGATGGCCAGGCTGTGACAGCGGGGGTGAGGAGGCTGTGGTGCCTGCACAGCCCTGTGCCAGGCTGGGACTGTGTGCCAGTGTGCTGGCAGCTCATTAAAGCCCCCTCTTCTCTGCTTCTAGGATGACATGATGGAGGACACCCCTCTCTCACTCTACAGCTACTAGGCAACCAGGCTGTCCTCTGCTTGGCTGGCTGAACTTCCCAGAGGAGAAGGCCTTGAGGACTTGGTCCCAGATGATCTGCTGAGAAATGAGGGGCTGTGATTTGCACACAACTGAAAGATCCTTTTCAGATGGCTTTTGGTTTTAGACATTTTTAATAGTTGGATGTTGAAGTTTTTTTATGCTGGGAATCAGAGCCCAAGTCTGGCCTTTTCCTCCAGGCTCTCCTCAAAACAATGCCCTGAAGAGGTGCCTCCTCCTTTTAGCGTGGTGACCATTTAGCCAAGAGAACGTTTGCCATCACCTTCTGCATGGATCTCTTCTGTCCATCTTGGTGGCTGCTGCTTGCAAAGGAGCTGGGCAGGTGATCCATACAGGAGCTTCTGACACTGCTGGTGTCAGCACAGTGCTAGCAAAGGAGACTGCTGGTCTCTGAGGGAGCCAAGGATCTGGAAGTCATTTCTCTCAGGCTCCCTCGTGTTCTGTATTTTTTAAGGCTGTTTGTTTTGGTTGTTTTGTTGTGTTGTTGGGTTGCTTTTTTTTTCCTTGCACTTTTTTTTTTTTCTCCTGTTTCAACTTTAGTCCTGGGATTGACACTGCCCATCCTGAAACACCTACCGGGAGGGTGACAGACTGCTCTGCTTCCTTTCTACATGCAGACCTTTTCCCTTTAACCAGGGAAAACAGTTTTGTGGCTACTGGGAAGTGCTCTTGCTACTTGATACTGCTTTGAAGTTGCTGGGAGGAAAATGAACATCATTTTATCTCCACAGGGCTAGCTAGATAGACTCCATTCATTGCAAAGTAGACACAGTCACTTGGTCTCACTGAGATTAGGCAGCTGTGTCTCCCATACTTGATGCTTTCAGCATTTGTGAAACTCCTTGCCCAGGCTCAGCCCATTTACCTGCCTGGATTGACTTCTGCCTTTCCTCAGGTACCTCCCATTTTGCTGCTAGCATATGGTTGCTGGAAGTGTTCAAAACAAGTGCTGCACTCTCCTTCCTCTGCTATGCAAGGTCAAAGCTCCTTTACCTTCTAACGTTGTCTTTGAGCCAGTTGGTGTCTTGTCATGAAGACAGATCCCAGATGCAGGTGCCTTCCTTCCCTTTGTCAGTGTTAGACTGGTTAGATTCTGCACTGCTGCCTCAAAATGTCACTGCTGTAGACTTCATCCAAGGCTCCTGAGGCCCCTCAAGGAAACCCACAGACCAGAGCCTCTGACTTGAGGATCTTGTGGTGCCCACCTCTCAGAAAGGCCTCAGAAAGTGTGCATGACACAAAAGTCTTCATGTGATTAACACCTGCTCCTGTGCTAATTCACCTTTGACTGCAGGGAAGGAGAGACACATGCCTTCTCTAGAGTGTTTGGGTTTGACTCAGGCAGTTGCTCCCTCAGGGTACAGCAAGAGCTAGAGGTTACCTACCACCCTGCTCTTGACTCAGACTCCCCTCTCCTTCCGGCAGCACCCCTCGCTGACCCCATGAAGGACACCAGACCTCACTGGCAAAAGCACCTTTTCCAGTGCTGTTATTGCTTGTCTTAGCAGGGAAAGAGGAATTTCCCCATCAGCTGGGCTCAAAATCATCTGCAAAGCCCAAAGATGGAGCAGAAGCTCTGTGGTTCCAGGAGATGAAATGGGTCAGGCAGTTCCTCTTTCCTGCCTCACCACTTCCCAGGTGGCTGAGAAGTGGCTGCAGTGAGTTGGGGTTCAGCTGTGGGCTCTGGCCTTGCAGCTGTTAATTGTCAAGATGCCCAGTAAAATAGGGAAGAAGGGTTGGTTCTCTCCTGCTATTATTGTATGAAAACTGAAGGGCAATTGTCCCATCTCCAAAGCTTTTCTATCGAGCATTGTCTGCACAGAGCAATCTCCCTAGCTACAGACTGGTTTCCTCTGCTGGAGGGCAGGGTGCTACTGGGTTTTGGCACTAAGAGATACAAGTCAGTGGTGGAAAAGAGAACTCCATCCTGGCTGGAACTGGTGCAGGCTGGCATAGCTGGAAGGTGTGTCTGCACACAACCAAAAGGGCAGGGGCTCTTTGTTCTGGTTTCCCACGCATCACTGTCCAGGGGAAAGGGTTGAGGAATAAAACTCACCCAACACCAAAGTGCAACTTTCTTTGTAAAATATGTTAATAGTGTTGGTTTGGGGTTGTTTTTTTTCTGCAATAAAGTTACAAATGCCAAATGTGTCCCAGTCCTCCTATTTTCATTGCAGACATCTAATTGAAGAGACTTGGTAGATGACAATGGATCCTGTGGTAAATAAAGAGCAGCAGGTTGGGCTAGTGAGACTCACAGGGCTTGTACCAGTGACAGTCCCAGACAGCTCTAAGCTGCAGCTCTGAGAGTTCAGGACACCACCCATTGCTTATTTTGCTTCTTGTCAGGGTCATTCCCTGTCTGGATTGACTGAGATTAATTTATATACATTCAAATCAGGTGAAACCTGTCTTCGAGAACCAAAATAAACCAAATAATCTAACATGCACTTTTAGATTCTCTTCCTTTGCCTCTGCCTGAAGAGACCCTTATTCTTGTCAGCTGTAACCCTGAACTTGATACACAGAAATACCCTGAAGGCCAGCCTAATCCAAGGTAGCAGCATCTGTCATGCTTCCTTCTATAGTACAGGAGACAAAGCGAATGGAAAGGCACATCCTTCTTTTTGTTTAGCTTTACAGCTGGTTTTGAACTACTCTCAGCAGCTCAGACCCGCAGGGACTCCTCATTTGTTTCAAAAGCCCAGCTCTTGTACAGACCTAGTAGGAGTCTCCCGAGCTGTTACAATACTCGTGCAAAAAATATCCAGTTCTTGCCATAGACTGGTTTGTGGTACAAGATTTTCTACTGAAAAAGCAAAATATGGCATGTGAAACTACTTGGCCATTTGGTTTATGCTGATCTTGAAAGAGTTCTCACAACAGAACTAGAAAAGCAAAGCCCTGGAAGATCTAGATTCTAAGTCTAGGAAGCAGCTTGCAGAATAACCTGAAGACTTTGGGGTGTGTTTTAAACCCCAGAGAGATTTCATCCTGTTCTGACACACAAGCATTTAAACCAGAACTACCTAACAACCAAACGTGCTACAACTCGGGCAGCCTGCTCGTGCCTGAGGTCAGCACCGTTCTGCTCATGTCAGAGTTCCCTCTGTGCTGCCTTTTCACCACTAACCCCCCTCCCAGCTGATTCATCCTGTGCAGCACAAACTGCTGAGCCACCTTGTTAGAGGGAGCACAGAGCAGATCTGTGCAGGAGGGGCAGGACAGGCTGGTGCAGGCAGCCACCCTCGGGGGGAGCACACAGCACCCTGCCCCTGCCCAGCCCGGCGGTGCCACCCCAGGGGACCAGCTCTGGCTGTGGGCTGGCTGTGTGGATTTCAGCTTTCCTCTGCAAAGCCAACTGACAACCAGGAAACTCCTCTTGCCCACTGCTGTATGTCCCACATGCAGGACACAGCTTTTGCTTTCAGTGAGGCTCAGTTTAAATGTCTCTGGGCTAAGGTACAAATATATTGTTAATTAGCAAGGGGACAAGAACCAATCAAATCACTTAAATGGAAGGGGAAGATAAAAGCTGAGTTTGAGACCCAACTGCCTTCTCTGCCCTCCCCTCCAGCTCTCTCTGGACTCAAGTTTTGAGGGAAAAGGGCTGTGAGCAGCTGGAAAGGGACAGTGCTAGAGGTGCTGTGCCAAGGGCAGCACTACCTGTGCTCCGTGACACTTCTCTGCCCACTCAGTTGTCTTTCATGGCTCAGTGCCTGTATAGCTTTGGACACTGTATTTTCTTCACCGTGTCACATTGCAGGTCTGTAAATAAGGCTACAGAGAGTGTTCAGAGACACAAGCTGCCTTGAGGGGCACTGGAGTGGACAAGGCAGCATGTGCTGTGAGACCAACAGCTGCTCTCAAATGGATCTGTGCTCAAGCACCTGAGGAGTCCTAGTGCTCCTCTCAGAACCACCACCAGCCTCTGCCTGCTTTTCAGAGTCCTAGCCAAGCTCTTCTGGGCCCTCTTTACAGCATCCCTGTCCCTGTGCCAACTCCCGAGGTGCTTGGCATTGACTGAGAAGCAGTCAGCAGAGAGAATGCTGCAGAGCCATCCCCTGCCAGGTGACAGGCTCCACCACCAGACAGGCAGCTGTCCTCTTTCCCCATACTATCAAGGCTCTCTGAACTCAGTGGTGTCCATTCACCTCTTCCCTTTTCCTTCACCACTTAGCAGTTCTAAAATTAAATTCTCTCAGAAGAAAATGGAATTTAAAAAAATAAATTCAAACTACATTAGGAAACTTCACAGGGCCCTTTTTTTTTCCACTATGGCACTTTATTCTCTTTATATAACCAGCAACCTCCCCTTTATGGTTATGGAAGTTTCTGTTCAAGAAACAAGATTTTTTAGTCTGTATTGAGCCACAGAAGAGGAAGCAATTTACCAACACTTGTGAAGGCAGCTGCTCTGTATTGGGTCTTGTCAGACAGGGTAAGTCCATGGTCTGTAGCTGTTCTTGTTGCAGTAGTCTCACTAAAGGGCACAGTCCAAGCCCAGATGTGTACCCCTGAGCTTCAGCAAGCCCAGCTATGTATCCCAGAGCTTCAACAAGCCAATACTTGAAACAATAGCCAACATATTCCCAAACTCACAGTATAGTTGGGAAAACAAACCAACTAACAAGCCACAACAACGTTTGAAGCTATTAGTAGAGACAACACACAAAATCCTCTCCATTTCTGGTCCACCAAGTGAGAGTGAAGTCAGGACTGAACATCTGATCCCACAGGAGAGGGCTGAAGCAAAGGGCTGCAGCTAGAAAGGCTGTGACCTTGGAGGAACAGACCCCCCCTTGCAGACAAGCACTGCAGCATCTCTCCCTCTGCAAGCCAGCTGGCAACTGTGATTGGGGTTCCACAAAACACCTCCCAGCTCCTGGTTCTGGTAAATCTGCATAACAAACCCAGTCAAGAAGAGTTTGCCCACCCAGGGCAGCCTTGTTCCCTGCAGTAAAGAGTGCAACCGGCCATTCACATTCAGTTCAGGCAGGCTATCAGGTCACTGCTGAGGTCACCTGCTCCAGCTCTTTCCAGCCTGTTCTCCAGCACTGTTCTCTAGCTCAAAACACAAGTGTTGAGGTATCATCAATCAACACTAACAGAACAAGGAATTGGCCTTCCTCAGACTCCTTACCCTGTATCCCAGAGCTAAGGACAAACAGCAGCCTGTGTGTAACCTCCCCAGCACTGCTCGTTCAGCGGGGACTGCAATCCAACATCTGATAAACCCAGCCCCATTCACCTGCTCCAGCACAGAAACACCAGCAAGTGTCCTCACAAGCTGCTCAAGCTGACATTAAAATAGCACCCACGTGAGCGAGTCACAGTTCCCAGTGTCCTCACAAGCTGCCAACACAGCCACTGGCTGCCCCTGGTGCATTATCACAGAACCATGGAACGGGAGGGGTTGGAAGGGAGCTCTGGAGATGATGGAGTCCAACCCCCTGCCAGAGCAGGGGCACCCAGGGCAGCCCACACA
>JAOEGS010011120.1:0-15267 GCA_025447755.1 Corythornis vintsioides
ATAAGCACAAAATCAATATAACTTTCTGGTAATGGGGGAATGTGAGAACGTTACCATATGGATGCATTTAACTGAACCAGACTTCCTTCAGCTAAGCTTATATATTATAGGAATTTGAGCAGAGCAGCACAGATGGTTTGCATCTGTAAAGACAGCAGATATGAATTCCTGTTATTTTTGTTCTGAGAAAATTCTTTCTACCAAATAGGATTTGACATCATCTACACATAATGAAACTGAACAGGCAGTGGATTGTGAGAGGTCAGGCAGCTATAAAGAACAAGACTGAAGTGGGAGAGGCTAGACAAGTACAGGTGGAAGTGCTGGTTGTTGTTACAACAGGTAGCAATGTGCAATCATCCATGTCTCAGTTTCCAGGATAGACCTTCAGTCTGTCATTTCCAGAAAACCTGAGGCACCCAGGAGTGCATTTCCCATTGCACTGCAGCAGAAGCTGGGAATCTAACTCCACGAGTGAAAATTCTCATTTCAAAATGGACTAAAATATACTCAGATAAACTATGGGATATATTGGCAATAATTTTGTAAAAGGCTTCCTACTGAGGAGCTACAGACTTTGTATGCAGCATATTTTAAAAAAGAAACTTTCTGCTGAGCAATTCTTTGTTCCCCTTCAATTCTTATTGTGAATGTCCAATAGCCATAATTCTTCAATTATCTATAAGTGAAATTAGGAATATTTGGAATTCATTTGTATATATTTCATTCTACAATGTCACTGTATAATCAGTATTTTTCTCTTTTTTTTTTTTTTCTTATCTATCTTTGTATTCATTTTTCATGTAAGTTTGTAGGCTTTTTGACATTGGAACTGGCTCTTTGGTCTGTGTTTGTACTACCTAGCAAATGGGGCCCATTCACCCAGGCACAATATAAATGATAGAGAAATAATTCCATGCTTCACCATTCCTTCTTTCTGTCTCTGTGCCTTGCCCTCTTTCTCCATGTCTCCTGCTCTTGGGATTGTCCAATTGCAAGGCCATAGAAGAATTTGATTATTGACTATATATAATAGAATATTGATTTCTATTCCTTGGTGCTCGGGCACATCTCCAACTTTAGATAGAATGAGACAGTTAGAACTTGGAGAGTGCTGAGTAAAATATAGCATACCAATAGGAAGTGCTGAATGGCTCTAAAATCTGGTGAAGACTGAAAGAGCAGGATCTCTGGAATCTTTCTTTATTACCTTACAAATTTGTGTTGATCAATAATATTCTGGATGTTCCTCTTCCTTTAAACAAAGCTTTATTACTTCCTATGATCTGCAGGAAAAAAGCAAGCCTTTCTCCTTCTTGTTCCTTCTTTGCACCTATCTGCCAAATACTGAGATACTCAGATCTGCACCCACTGTGATAGTGCACCACAGGAATCCCTTACCAAGTGAGAGCTTTTGTTTGTCATTCTCTGGGTGGCAAACAAGTCTGACATCCTCCTGATGGTTGCAGTCGTGCTTTCCCCACTCCCTCCTGGAGCACTGCAGCAGGTTTGTCTCTTTGCCTGAGCAGCTGACATCATCCAACCAGATGGGCCCAGAGCCTCCTTCTGAGTAGCTTTCAGACACACTTTTTCCATACCTGCAGAACACACATGTACACATAACGTTTTGGTCCACAGTGGTCAGGGGGCATCTGATACTTAAGCACTAAAAAAAGGAATAAATCCATTCCAAAGAAATCAAGTTTTTCAAGTAGCAACAACAAACAGTGTCAACCATGACAGAGCAGCTTTGCTTAGCATTAAATTCAGTGAAGAGTGAATGCATGCAAGTCAAATTGGATTTTTTCTAAAATACTATTTTCAGTACATTGCAGTGTTCCAGGCCAGACTGTGGCTTCTCCTGAGATAGATTCAGAAGGACTTACACCTTGAAAATGTCTGGTTTAAATGGTGTTCAACAAGCATAAACCTTTACAGGCAAAACAGAACAGGTCAGTTTCACTGTAAAGCATATGCACTTAAAAGAAAAAAAAAAAACAAAAAACATATTAAAACAGAATTCTATGATTCTATGACTCTTGAATAATGCAGGGTTCATCTCAAAGAGTCAGGTATCCAACACCAGATGATCTTACTTGAATCCCAGCTGCCGACAAACCACCTGTGTGTTCAGCTCTGTCCACCCATCATCACAGACCGTGCCCCACTGCCCGCTGTAATAGACCTCCAGCCAGCCCTCGTGGCTGCCCTTCCCACTTCTTAGTCTGACTGCACCATCTGTGTCATCAACAAGGAAAGAAAAAAAACAACCAAGAATCAGTTTTTCTTACAGCCAAGTCACCGTTCTGAAACAAAATCAGTAAAACTAATTGTCTTCACTGCATCTGATCAGAACATCAGACTGCTAAACCCAGTGCTGATCACGAGGTGTCGTGTTATGAGAAGATGAAAGAAAGGCCAGAATACCCCCAGTCAGCTGTCAAGTGCTGCATAATGCAGTTGCTCAAGTGCAAGAGAAAACAGTTCAATACATTGATCCCCCCCAAGCCCTCATTAATGGCAGGTCTGCAGAAGGGGCTCTGATGATGTGTTTTCACTGTAGATAGGTTATCTTTATTCTGTTCTTTCCCATTGCTCTTCTGCTGCAGTGCTGTGATGCCCAGCAAAGGCACAGCCCGCATGGTTCGTGGCAGTTAGCATGTTCCTGAGGAACCAAGGTGCTGTCTTGAATAATGAGATCTTCTGTATGTTTTGATACTGCCAGAACACTTTATTACTGTGAGTTTTGCACATCTGCAAACTGTACAAATTCCCTTTGCAGAGCTGTGAATTCTGCATTTGTCACTGTTGCCCTGTGTGGTTACTAAACTGAAGTACCTGTGAGAGGTGTGCAGGAGACTCCAGCATCTTCCCTGTGGCCGCAGTTGTGTTCTCGCCAGGAGCTTTTTGGACACTGCTCTATGGAGAGTTCATTGCCTGTGCACTGCACTTCATCCAGCAGCACGGGGCCAGAGCCCTCTCCAAAGTAAGCCTGGCTCCATGCCTTGGCAACTCCCCTGTGGAAAGGGAGCAAACACCCAGTCAAGAGTAGGCGAGCTGGAGAGCCTGGGAGGCAGCAGAAAGAGCTCAGGCACTGCTTATCCAGCTCTGAAACAGCAGATGGGAGCTGCTGTGCTGGTAACTGGCACTGCACGTCCTGCACAGTCAGCTGCAGCCTCAGCTCAGGCTATGGAGGGACTCAAACACACTTAGACGGGTTGAACATACTTAGAACATCAATTTCTGTTCCATATCTGTGAGATTTCCTCCCTGTCCATTTTTATTTTTAAGCATAACCTCACTGGATAAGATTATAGATGTACAGTTTGGGCATGAGGATTTTAATCTTCATTTCATGTTTATGTGTAGTACTGATAATGTATTTCTACAGTGACTTCTGGCTGTGGTCCTCATTAATTAATTCTCAGATACCCAGATGAGGTAGATAAAAGTGATTGTTCCTCATTTAGTCATGTAAAAACCACAGCAAAGAGATCTTAAGTGACTTGCCAACATCATACCACCAGTGGTAGATATAAGAACAGAAAGAAAAGTAAATTGTCTGTGGTTTTCATTTTCATTTTGTTTGAAGTCAATTTGGTTTTAATATTTTCAAGCTAATGTGCTTTATTAATCTTGAAAATGCACTGTTAATTTTCAGATTGTTCTTTGACGACCAGATGCCTTCTTTAAATGGTGGAGAACATGGAAAAATAGCAGAAAGCAGGGAGAGGAATTACTTGTGATTGCTTCAAAGAAGCAGGTAAGCAAACCAAAAATATCCTCACTCAGACTAAGCTGTGTGTTATGTTAAAATGTCTGATGAAGTTAGTAGTCTATTTATGACAGAGATTTAAATTAGATGCTACCTTTTCTTCAGAATGACCTGTTTTAGGTCATTCTGAAGAAAAGGTAATTAATCTGGTAAAATTGGAGCTCCAATAAAGCAGAGACAAGATCCCATTACTATAAGCACATGTGTCAAGACATCTTGATCATTTGAGAAATTCTGTAAATCTCTAGACAAATTTCTAAATCTTAGCACCATTTTAATAGAATTTATGTACTCAGAAAAATGATTCAAATTAGAAGCATCTCAGAAATTCAGTTTCTGAACTGTAAATATAAGTAATCAAATATTTTAGTGTAATCATTAAGGAGGCAGGTTAAGAGCATGACGATTGTCATTAGTACACAGAAACGTAAAGCACAGCTTAGTAACTCTCCAAAGTTACTAACAGTGGCCCAATTCAAAAGCTGACAGAGCCTGTATGAAGACAGACTTTCTGTTAGGTACTCCCAATTGAAATCATATCAGATTATAAAAATACAGCATAAAATGATGTCATGTCGATACCCATATGGCTCACCAAGAGATCTGCAAGCTTTTGAAGTACTGCCCAGTTTTCATCCCTTGGAGCTGGTTTGGATGGCACCAGCAGTCCAAGGCCTCAGGTTCATGTTACAGAACAAGCACACTCTGGGGGACACCCATTAGTGCCACAAAGTTCACTGCCTTCAGTGACACTTCTTTTAATTCATCATAATCCCAGCAGGGTTGGACAGGCAAATTCTGTCCCAGTCTCCTCTGCACTGACCTGCTTAGTTCTCATCCAGCCTGTCTCAGACATAATCCCCTTCTCCTTGGGTTTACATCGTAGTATCTTATCTGCATCTTGTGCCCAGTTCTTGCCCTCTTCAACCCATCTGGCCTTTCACCCTGGTTGTCCCCATCTCATTCCTCTCTGATCCAGCAGTTCTCTTTGTCCTTCCATTGCTGTAGCCTCTTTCCTTAAATACTGAATACTTATCTTCTGTGTGGTATCAAAATCACCCCTGGCTGTTCAGAAGAGCAGCAAGAAAATCCTGTTCTGCTGCTGTGATTATATGATGGACCATGCTTAGTTTAGACAGAATCACTGATGAGCCTAACTGTCAAAACTTCAAACAGATCTCTGCTCAGTGTATGCAAACTGACAATCTTCAGGTTTGTGACTTAAACAGATCTTGAGAGATTCTCATAGGCATGCCAAAAACCAAATCCTTTCTGACAGAGCAGTGCTCATACTGCAAAGCAGAGAGGCTCTGAGACCCCTCACTGAAATTGATGTTCTAACAGTCAAAGCAACTTCCTTTTCTTCACCTGTGTTGATTGAAACATTAGTGAAATTGTGAGTTTTCACTAAAAAGTCAACATTTATTCTGAGCCACAGACAAAATTGCCCCTATTGCGACACTGAAAACTGTATCTTATAAATCAAAGTTCCAGGAAATGGAAAGTAATGGTGCTGAACATGAACCTTCTATAAATAAATGTAGTTACTGCTTCCAAGTCTTAGTACCATTTTAGAGGAGCATCTTTTGACAGTTCTAAGCTATGTATCTGAGTCACTCCCCTGCTTTGCTGCTGGAGTAGAAAAGATGTAAAGCAACAAACCCAAGGCCAAGCTGCCGACAGACAACTTCAGCATCTGCATCATCCCACTGGTCATCACAGACAGTCCCCCACTGGCCAGCATGGTAGACTTCTACTCGTCCCTCCTGAGCATTGCTCCCACCAGCCAGACGGATTGGAGTAGAAACAGGGGCTGTGATCAAACAGAATACAGGAAAAGGTCATTTCTTTCCCAAAACAATATCCTGATAGTAAAGAAAAAAGAAGATGGCTTCATGGTTTCTCTGACGTCACTCAAGAACCACACTTTATTTGTCCCAGTTCCATGGTAAACTTGAAATTAAACTTTACTTAGATAAGAGTTTTTTTCCTAACAATATCACTTTGACTTGTACAAGTGATACATGAGGTATCAATCTTCAGCAGGGAAGCTTTGGGCCTGTTGTAAATGTTTGCAGAATAGGGCAGAAGTGTTGCAGTTCCTTGTATGATGTCATTCCCATTCACTAAGGAATGTCATCCCAACACCAAAGAAGGCAAGGCCTGTTTGTGAAATGGCTGCTCCTCCCAGCTGTTCAGGAACCACTGACAAAGTGACACAGGGCAAATGTAGCTACCAAAGACAGTTTCTGAGTAAATAAATACATACATCAATTTAAAAAATGTGCTAAAAAATATGTGAGGGGAAACAATCCTTTTACAGCTGGAGATTCTTGCTGCTTCACCCTTTCTCAAAACTACATCTCAAAGCAGCAGTTTGCTTGTTGATTATGGAGAGGTAAAAGGTGGTTCAGCTAGTTGCTGCTTGCAATTTCAGACAGTCACTGATGTGATCATTCAGTCTTGTTTCATTTCCTCTGCCAAAACTGTTATTTTCTTTTCTAATTTCATAATGAGTAATTATTAACACTTGTATTGAAATAAGGTAAGGAGTTAACCAAACATGTTTTGTTTTTTTTTTTACCCAAGGAAGAGCTACATGAGACAGCAGCTGCCATTTTTTGAGGACATGTTCCATCCTGCCAGATGTCTTTTTCACATAACAGTAGATTTTCTTCATCACCACGACAACGTACTTCACTCCAGTAAATAGGGACAAGGCCCAGTCCAGAAAATGGTATGTGTTTTGCTGTACCTTTTTCACTGTAAAATTAATCAGGATAGGACATTAGATTGGGAGTAGGGGAGATATTTTCTCATACATAAATCCTGGAGTAGATAAGAAAGGGCTTTCTTTGTCAGTGTAAATTCATCACGTTTACATACAGTTTAGCATTGTTTTCTGGACAAAGAAAAGTAACAGATGTGACCCAGTTCTCACCATTTTGTTGTGGGATATTTTAATACAATGGCCTGTGTGGCTGCAGGGCCAGCAACATTCCTGTTCTCCTGGTGCTCAACTACAAAAATCAGCACTGGGGCCAGTCTGTAGCTGGGTCTACAGCACCATCCCACTGCACCAGGATGAGATAATGCTAAATCTTTTTTTCCTTATAACACACAATTAAATACAAAACAAAGCCCAAATACTCTAGGATCAAATGAACCAATAACAGCTAGTGAGTTCACCTGTGGTTTATAGATACAAATTTCTGCCAATCACTCATGATAAGAGAAACTTTTAACCACTGTTTGCTTGGGGTTTTTGGCCTGGATCAAGACTCAAGCCACTTCTGTTGAAAAGACCAAACCAGTCACCTGTACCACTTTTCCCAGTAGCAGTCATGTTCAACTGAGATATTTAGGGCATCAAAGGCAAAAAGAACTTGCATGAAAATGAGTAAAGGAAACATTGCACGTAGACAGCTGAAGTCATAAGCAAAATCACAGCCTCCAGATGGCTGAACTGTTATCTCAACTAATCCCCATATTTCTGAGTTGGCATGGCCTGTCTAGATGATTATTGAACATTATAAAACAGCTTAGACTTAGTTCTGGCTAGCAGTTGAAAAAGTGGAATCATCACTGGGAATGTCACAGTGCAAGTGTGCTATAGAACCCCCCTGCCAGAGCAGGGTCACCTAGATCAGGTCACACAGGAATGCATCCTGCTGGGTTTGGAATGTCTCCAGAGATGGAGACTCACAACCCCCTGGGCAGCCTGTTCCAGTGTCTGTCACCCTCACTGGGAAAAAGTTTCTCCTTACGTTTACATGGAGCCTCTCTAGTAGTGTGGAGTTGTCAGTGTGCAGCTCTGAAAGGAAAAGAGTCTCTAGCTGTGTGAAGATGAGCACAACAAAGAGACCACGTTTTCCAAAAGCCTAGGATAGTCCCAGGTGGTTTTTGGCAGGATAGAATGGATGATTATCAGGGTAGCCCCATGCTCACAAGGAATGTCCTTGTGATTAGGAGCCTATGTAGAGTCTTAATTCTGGCCACATTTGTGTTTTTATAGATGGAGTAACCTCACTAATGCTGTTCTTAATTGACATATGAGATCTGAATCAGACCTCATACTTCTGCCCCTGTGGACATCTCCCAGATGTCTAGTAAAGCTGTTTTGGTTGGCCCTGAGCTTTTCTGACCTGTTCACACTTTTCACTTTGAAAGCAAAGCATCTACCCAGCTCCTCTCCAGGTCCTATATGCAGCTTGCTAATGAAATACTGATTCTCACAGCACCCTGTTTGAAGTACACGGCTATTGAAGGAAGCAAAGGATTCTAGGAAGAACAACTTGAGCATTCAACAACTTCCAAACAGGAAAGAAATCCCTAATCACCAAACACAAAAAGCCCTTGGGATTTCCAGAAGATTCCTCTGTAGGGAACCATCATGAATGTGTCTTTTACTCAGACTGGAACTTACCCAAGTGCAAGCTGGCGACACACGACTGTCGCATCGTGATTGTCCCACTGGCTGCCACAGATTGTTCCCCAGATCCCATTCCAATAAACCTCCACCATCCCTTCAAACTCATTCTTGCCACCCTGGAGTCTTACTGACCCTAGGAAAAAAACAAAATAAAATCAATATTAAGCCTCCAAGATACTGCATTGCTCAGTTGCTGTACCCACACACAAAACACTCCAAAACTAATTAGTCTGCAGATAAAGTTGCTGTTCATGTATTACCATCTTTGTGCTCTCTGGGAGACCTGCTTCCAGCACTTTGGCACATCTAACATTCTTATAACATACAAAGGAGGTATCTTTATTTCTCACGTGAGGGAAACATTTTGCCTGACACTTTACTAGAATCCCATTTCTGATCCTTCTGATGCTACAACATAGTTAAAGGTCTAGCAATAAAGTATGTATAGTCTACATGTAATGATTTAAATGTGTTTACCCAAATGCACAAATATATATATGAGTGCTATATTTTTATCTTCCACATAATTCCATCCAAATTAAGACAATCAGAAAATAACCACATGGACTGCATATTTTTTGCTTTGACCCATGTAACGCTGTGCATATCATGGTTGTCAGCAGCTTATTTTAGCCAAAGAATGCATTTGTTCATGCTTACTCTCAGACAGAAAAATATTAGATGTACCTCTATTAATTCATAAGAGGTCTTTATCAAATTCTCAAACTAAACAAGATAGAAGCATGAGGAATCATCTAAAACAAGTGAAAAAAGTCTGCTTCTTGAGAGCTACAGAAAATAGACATCCAATAAAATGAACAGATTTTGCATTTTTTTATTGCAGTAGTTTTATTTGAGATGCCAAATGCATCTGGTGTTGGAGTGCCACTGGTGAAGGTGGGGAAAAGCTGGTCATAGATACAACTACAGAAGGAGAACAGAGTTGTAGCAGAGCAGTGATTCAACAGGAAAGAATACATTTTGGTTAAATTATCAAATATAGCCTAACTGTGCATTATTAATATTGCCTGAAATCTCAGTTAATCCATCTGCCTCTGCTCTGTGATCTACTTAAAATCAGAAGCTACACTGTCATCCAGTTTGCAGGGTTTTTAGCAATAGGAGAAAGCAATATTTGTGCCTTTTATTCATTGTGTATGTGTTAATGTACACAGTAATCATAATACTAGTAATAATAATAGGTAGATCCACTTTTTCTTCTCAGCCTTTACTCAGATTGTGCCCTGGTTTTAATTTAGTTCAGTATACTTTATAAAACCACAAAGCCAAATGACTGCCAAATAACTTGAGGAATTAACCTCAAACCTGGTTCTGTGTGATCCCTTCTGCTCCTATTCACTTTCTCAGCAGTAACTTACTGTGCAGTAAATTACAGACAAAATGTATTCAGTACTTGTTACAGTGAGCTAGAATTACAAACAGAGACTTATTCATGAGTTAATTTTAACATTACTGTAGACATACTGCACATTGTTTATCTGTCTTTATAATAATTTTTCTCTGTGTTTTTCTGTCACATACAGACAGAGTCTGGTAATTTGTTTATTTCTGCTCCTTAACAGACTTTTGTATAGACTATTATTTTCATATGAAACATCAACTGCAGTCATAGCAAAGTGATTGCTAACATACCAGAAAGCAATTTTGAAGATGTCATCTCCCAAAATAAGTTTATTTTTATATGTGATTGCTTAACAGTCCCCCATGACACCTCCTCAAATCCATGCAGTGTTTCCTGAGTACATATTACATTATATTCCTATACAAATACTTGATTAAGGGAGTACTTGAAGAATAATGTTCTCTGAGGTCTCCATGGCAAGATTTGGCTCACTCCTCTTTCTGTATTTACAGAATTCCCAATGACAACAGTGAAAGAATTCATCCAGATACACAGAGCACAAGATAGCAAGAGAGAACTTTTGCACATCAGAAACTCTGAAATCCTTTGCACCTCTAGCAGAAGCTTTAGGAAAGAAGTTTGAAAAGCAGAGAGTTCTCACTGTGGCTACATACCATTAAACAAAGAAAACAGCCTTTCCCTTGCCACCACTTCCCTAAAGAACCCTCAGTGGGAAAACACACTACTGGCATCAGTTGGTAAGAAAGGGGGAATGACTGGAAGAGACAGTGCCCTGTGTCTGTGGGAAAAGATGTAGATGTGAACAACAGATTAGGGATTCTATAAAAATTCATCTAGTATCTCAACCAAATCTTTTGGTTTGCCTTTTTCTTCTAGTTTTACAGCTGTGCATAAACACCAGTGTTTGACAGAGGGTATTGGCATTCCTGACAGACCTTTGTTCATCTCAAGAAAACACAATCAAGAACCAGATTCTATCATATAGAAGAAAACATACAAGGTGTTTGATAAAGGTAATTTTTAACACTTTTAAAATATTCCTGATTTTCACCTGATAAGTTAATCCAGAAAGAAATAAAAAAGAAAACCTATTTATTATGCTGGAGTTAACCAAAAAAACTGCCATCATATATGTTTATGCTGTATTACCAAGTGTCTACTTATTACTAATTATTTGATTTTTGCTAATAAGAATGTGTTAGTTTCTTAATTGCAATATAAGCGTTAAAATTACCAGAAAATGCTCTTTCACTTCATGAGCAGCAAGAAAACAAATATTCAGTATGATTAAAAGTATGCTGGTTAATTCTTCATTTCACTGGTTAAGTCTTCTGTTACATTTCAACACCTCAAGCCCTACTGCACCTCAGCATGTATGCCCCAAAGGGCTCTTCTGGCACAACAAGCTCTGGAGAAGAGTACCTGAATTATATCTTAGAAAGCAGGTCTGGCTTAACTGTATGCAGTGGAGGCTCTGACTTTCTGGAGTCATAGATAGAGCAGCATCCCTAATTTTTTAGAACTGCAACTTTTCATCTCTTTTAGTTGCTGAAGAAAACAAAACATGTTGTGAGTAGAGCTAATGCAGTAATATCTACTCTGACTGCCATGCAATGCTCTGAGAAAGTCTTTCCCCACTGCACCAACTCAGTGCAGTGTGAAGCCTCTGCTGCAAGTGCTGATCAGACCTGCACTGTCTGAACACCAAGGTCAGCAGGAGGGAACAGAAGTACAGGGATCCTGCCTGTGGCTCTCAGTGCCCTCAGCACAGGTCAGGAAGGATGAGGAGACTTGAACTGACCCCAGGAGAGTTAGAAACCACAAAGCAGGTCTGCTGGGCAGCTCTAGGACACATACTGTGGTCTTATGACAGACCTAATTCAGCCCTATGTTGAACAATAGAAATGCACTGTCTTGGCAGAAACTCCATTTATATACACTCAAAAAATAGGTGTTTCTTCTGATTACCCCTGGGAGAGGTTACTGGCTGCCAGTCCATGTTGTTTACATACAGTCTGGTAATTTTAGTTGCCCTGGTATCTGCCCAAGTCAGAGTCTTTCCCATCTGCTGTCACTGTTGAGAAGAGATTAAGTTATACTTGCAAATGCAAGGAAGTCAGGGTATCCACGGGGTGCTGCTGAGACTTGCTCCACAACACCTGCCATACAGGCTCAAGATGAGACACACAGGAAAAAAAGGGAGAGGAAAACCTCTCAGCCAACTTTTAATTAACTCCAAAAAGCAGAAGAGCTTCAAAGGAATTGTGCTGTTGTGCTTGGCCTCTTTTCCTATACCATTCTCATGTCTCAAGATGCTTTTCTTTTCTACACTTCACTGAGAACAAGCATTGTTACTGTGTGGGGCTGAATTGCAGATAGAAAGGGAATCTCTTCCACTTCACTGTACACACAAGGGCTGTGGCACTGGGATTTATGGTGCTGGCTAAAGGGGGGGGGGCAGGAGTTTCTTTCTAAACACCTGTGTCCAAACGTTTGTAATTTGGCTAGAAATGGAGATTTGGGAAAGAGGGATCAGAAGATTCCTGTGCCTCTCACACTGATGCTGTGTGCTCTGAAATTGCATATTTAAAGCAGAGCAATAGTATTTTCAATTTTGGAAACCTGTAAAACAACAACAAAAAAATAATTTCCATTTCTGTTTTCATTCCCAAGGTGTTCCAATGTGGAACAGTGCCACAGAAGTGCCCTGCACACATAACTCATCCCTGTCACCTTGGAGTCCATTAGGTAAGTCCAAACTGACAATGCAGGGTGAGGGTCTTCCATTGAGAGATGCTGTGTATACCACCTAACCACTTCATAACCTCTAGGATTTCAGAACACTAGTGGATGACTCATGATACATAGAGAAAAGTGTATTCCAGTTTCAGAATGAAACTAATTTGCCTGAAGTACTTGTAAAAAAGCTACCTGTAGTAGGTCGAGCCTAACACCAGTTCAAATCAACCAAAACTTCTTTCATTCCAGGATCAGGCCTGGCCAAAACCAAAGCAATTAATCCTGTTGACTTCAGCCAAACAATGGATGATGCTCACTGCAATCAGTGAATGCTGCTGTCCATCACTTCCCTGAGCACTGCTCTTAGTCTAGAATTACCACTGTTTTCTCCTGGTATTTAAACTCTGAAAAAAAGGGTAATAAAGGTACAAAAGAACTGCTTTGTAAGAACTATCTTGAAAACTTCAGCAGAGAGCAGTATTATGGAATACTCAAGGATCCTGACATTAGAAGTTTCATAAATATTGTATATATTGTGTAATGTGCTGAATTGGTTCCTCTGCAGCAGTTGAGATTCATTATGTCAATGATCAGCCATTTAAGGCTCTGAAAAATAAATGGAAATGTTAGAAATGTAATGGGCTCTAAAGGTCTGCAGTTGTCTAATGTGGTACAGACAGGGCTTGTGTGGTGCAGGTAAGTCTTGGTATTAAAGCTAGAAAATCCAGGAGGTTCACAGTTCAGGCTTTGAACATGATACTGTATTTAGTTATTGCAGGTGCCTAGTAGCTGAGTATGGGCCTCCTTAGCACATGTACTCAAGTAGGAGATGCAGTGTCTGTCTGTTAGACAGTGTCTGTCTTTCTCTAGCTATGAACTACATCATCACTTGGCCTTACTTGCATTTCTTTGCTTCTTGTAAGAAAGGAACTTCAGGACAAATGTTAGAATGTTCATTTCTGCAAATGGCTTGATTTATTTCCATGTTCCACCTTAAGCTTATCTCACATCCTCTCTAATTCTTCTGTATCAGCTCCATGAAGGTTTTTGGACAGGTGTTTGCTCTGTTAAAATGACCAAGTTTACCACTGAGTCCAGCAGAAGCAGATGACCTGCCAATTGGAAAGTACTGGCTTTTGTTAAGTAGCAATGTCCTCCTTTTTAACAGGGCTAACCTGGATTTCCCTTTTCTGGGTGAAAAAAAAATCAGCATTCTGAAAGCACTGAAGAAATAATGGCTAATCCCAAACTATATAGTATTCTTGGTGGTTTTTTACTTAAATCACAGCATGCTGAACTCACAGGGGATTCTAGAACTTCAAAGTAAGCGCAAGATTGGGTTCTCAGCAATAGAATGAATGCCACATCTTTCTTACTGTAACATACTGCACCAAGGAATACAAAGTATTTTGGGAACCAGACTGAAGAATTCTGAGAAAAGCTATAAATACAATGGGCTAAATCAAAGAAACAACTGTGGGATCCTTTCCCAAACTGACACCCATTAAAGGGTGTGATGTCTTCTAGATTTTTTTTTCATCTGTGTCTGGTTATCAGTTTTCTCCTACACCAGCTGCTTGCTACTTGCAGGGAAACATCTGTAATGCATAACATCAGTCTGTCTGCTTGAAGCAGTACAGCATCTGACATGGAATTGCTTTGCAATTCTTTTAGTGCAGAAATGATCAATATGGACCTTGGTGTCTCCATATGCTCTCATGTCATATACTAATATGTATCATTATCACATTGTTCACATTGTCATGGTTTTTGCCCATGCTTTCTAGTGCTATTGTTGGAAGAGAAAGGTAACAATTCACTTCAGAGAGCTGAGATCTTTTTCATTAAAAAAAAAAAAAAAATCAACAAAGAAACAACAGCAAAACAACCCAAAACCAACTTCCACAAGGACAAAACAGTTAATGGTAATAATAGTGATCAGTTTCCTTAATGACCTTGTGGTATTGCAGAGTATGGAAAAGGGCAACAAAAGAAGGGCATTGTTATTTGCATTGTAACAGTTAGGCTTGATCGATTTTGGTATAGATAGGGCATAATTCTTACTTGGGTAGGAGATAATGCCAGAATGATGCAGGAGAAAATGACATTTAAAACTAGTCTGTACATAAATATATGAAATGCCAGCACTGATGGAATGCAAAGCTGATCAGCTGCTCAAGGGCTGAATGCTGAAATTGATGCTCAGTCCTTATGCACTGAAAACTTACACTGAAGTCCATGAGTTGAGCTGCGGGGAGGATAAAGGTCTTTTGGCTGCCTACACAGGTGTCCTCAGCCACCAGCACTAACTGGCAAACCCCAGTATCCCAAGATGTGGGGAAAAGACAGAGATACTACGTGAGCAGTTGGTGTTTAGAGTAAGGCATCCTTCTGCTTTTCCTTCTGCCTCTTTACTTGTGCAGCAACGTGCCGGGTTACAGAAAGGGGAATGACAGTCTTGGCCAGCTGAGCCTCCCGACTGCTCAGGGCACGGCTCCCTAACGCGATTTACCTAGAATTAAAACAGCGTCGGAATAAACCCGGGTAGGACCTTCGCCTCTCAGAGGCATCTGCTGATGTAAAAGTTGCAACTCTCCTCTTCGGCCGACGCTTGGCCAAAGGTTTCCCCGTGCCCTCCAGCGACGGGGCAGCGGGTACGGGAGAGCGACAACGCCGCCGCCCGCCCGAGCTGCTCCGTCCCGCGGAGCTCCCGCCGCCCGAGGCTCTCCCCCTCCTCTCCCCGACGGCCCCGCTCCCTCTCCCCGCTCACCTCGCTCGCAGTCAGCGCGGCCTCGCTCCGCCCGGCCCCGGCCGCTCCCGGGGGCGCACCCGGACCGCCCGGCGCCGCTGCCGGGCAGGGAGCAGGAGCTGCGGCGGCCCCGCGGAGCCCGGCCCGCCGTTCCCCGCCGCGGGAGGGCGGGCGCCGCCGGTGGCCAG
>JAOEGS010011121.1:0-21328 GCA_025447755.1 Corythornis vintsioides
CCCTCAACTAGCCCAGGCTGCTCAGAGCCTTGGCCAACCTCACCTGCAATAGCTCCAGGGATGGGGCCTCAGCCACCGAAGCACTTCCAATCCCCCTTCCAATCCCAGAAGTGCTTCCCGAGGGAAGCAGAGGATCCTCCCGGGGGAGGGAACAACTCACCCGCACCTCTGTGCGCGACACAGGGGCGGGAAGCGCTCCCCTCAGGAACTCGGGCTCCGGTCCAGCACAGCGCTAGGCTCCGGCTTTCCCTGCGGTGCCACTGAAGCTGTCACACCCCGGCCACCCCGCGGGCCTCAGCGGCCCCGCAGCCGCCCCGCAGCCCTCCCTTCAGAGCGACGCCAGGCCCCAGGCAGCCGGTTCCGGCTCCCGCAGCTCAGCCTTCCCCTTCCCGCGGACTCGAGGGGCCGGGCGGCGGCCAGCGCTTCTCAGGACACCCCCGTCCCACCTCCCCGGGCCTGGCCGGGCCCACCCCGCAGCCACCCGGGCCCTT
Organism: Corythornis vintsioides; assembly: GCA_025447755.1. NCBI lineage: Eukaryota > Metazoa > Chordata > Aves > Coraciiformes > Alcedinidae > Corythornis > Corythornis vintsioides. The sequence goes on from JAOEGS010011121.1 coordinate 492, forward strand.
CCCGCACCCCCGGCCCAAACCGACCTGTGCGGGCCCTTCCGGCCGCCGCGCGCTGCTCCTTCCGCCCGCCCCGCCCGCCGCTTCCGGCGTCGACAGCCAATGGGAGGCGGCCGCGCAGAGGCTGCTGGGAGTTGTAGTTCTGCTGGTGCTTGAAGTTCTGCTGGGGCCTGTAGTTCTGCTGGGAGCTGTAGTTCAGATGGGGGCTGTAGTTCATCCCCAAGCTGACCCTCAGGCCCACTCATCTCTTCCCTGTCATCCCTATTCATCACTCTGTCCTCCAGAGCTCACCCAGCCCAAGCCTGCTGAGAGCAGGGACATCTCAGCTAGAGCAGGGTGCTCAGAGCCTCCTCAACCCCCCCTGGGATGGCTCCAGGGATGGGGCCTCCAGCACCTCCCTGGGCACCCTGTGCCAGTGGCCACCCCTCTGCTGGGAAACAACTTCTGCCTCAGTTCTCATCTCCAGCCACTCCTGGCTCATTCCAACCATTGTCCCTTGGCCTTTGCAAACAGCCCCTCTCCAGGCTTTGGAGCAGCAGGGCTGAGGCCAGTACTAAATAACTACACCAAGTAACCACAATTGTGCTGCTCAAACTCAGCACTCTGGAACATATTATTATTCTAATAAACTGATGTGCTTTGCACAAGAGGTGAATTAGAAATGAAGGCTGAGTGACAGAGTTTGTGCTGACAGAACACGTTGCATCTGGAAGCTTTCAGGCAAAGGGAAAGGTGCTTTTCACAGCTCCCCTGTCTCTGGTTCCAGAGTTGCCTGAACAGCATTCTCTCTTGATTAAAATAAACCAATAAAACTTCAAGACACGTGAATTTCTATGGAAACCACAAAGTTTAACGCAAAGGTTTTTAAATTCATCTGCAAAATTTAGCTAATGAACTAATTTTTCTCCAAGCTTGGCAATCACAGAATCACAGAATGTGAGGGGTTGGAAGGGACCTAGACAATCATCTAGTCCAACCCCCCTGCCAATCAGCTTGACTTGAGTGATTTTACTGAAGAAAAAAATAAACATTTCAAGCAAACAAAGTCAGCTTTGGGAATCCATCGCTCTGGTAAAGACTGAGCTGCAGCTGGAGACAGGATATTTCCATTCTCCTGCTGTCTGAAGGAAAACTCTTCCCTATTTACTGTTAGAGAGGCTCAATTGGTGGTGTGCAGAATCCAGGGAAGATTTTAGCCGGTTTGGGGCGATTTGTGAGTCTCATCCAGCAGATGGCAATGTGGAATTTCCAAAGCCAGGTCCCCATTCGTTCCTTGGTAAAACCGATGCAGTTCTTCTGGAGATGAGGGCTGGGGCACCTCTGTTCCAGGACAGTGCAGGAGGACTGGACTCTAAGCTAACTAGAAGAGGTCTGAACTGCTCCACAGTTCCCTCAGGCTCCAGAGCATATGCTCATTTTCATTTTTGGGGGCAGTTTTTTCATGAAGAAAACCAAAGGTCCACAAATCAAGCAAAGAAAAAATAATTACCATTTCCCAGAGGTCACCCAAAGTTGACATTCTGGGTAGAATTCAACATTTGCACACAAGTCTCAGAAGAATCCAATTATTCTGCTTCTCAAAGAACCTTTTAAAGGAAATTGTGAAATAGGCAATTAAAGGCTCTTTAATCACAGCTATAAATTGAAGTTTTACTACATCTTTTTTAGGTTGACTTAGAAACTGTGAAGGATTCTCCTTACTTTTGAATATCAGTGCTTACTTTCTCCACCTCTTGGCTGGAGTCCTAGAAAGATTATGGGAATGATTAGATAAGGAGCATGTTCTTCCTCGCTCAAGCTTATACATTTGGACATAAGGAATTTCCAGTAGTAGCAGCAGATTTCCTCTCCCTCTCACCTTCCACTCATCTGATTGACCCAATCCCAGTGGTTCTTCAACACTTACTCTGTTTTCATCCTTTTTGATTCAAGTTTCCAGCATATAAACCTGTTAATTAAAACTGTTCTTCACTTTTAACAGCATTTCCATCGTTTAGGAGGCAGGATCCCAGGCTGTCAGGGGTTGGAAGGGACCCTGGAGATCTTGGAGTCCAACCCCTTGCCAGAGCAGCCCATGGAATGGAATCTGATCCAGCACAGGGCACAGGAACAGCCAGGGGGGCTGGAAACTCTCCTGGGATCCTGTGACTGTACTAAAAAAATGGGCTAATAGAGGCTTGTCCCACAAGGTTTGATGATGCTGATGCCCCAACCCAAATAGTTTTTCCTTTAAAGGAGAACATTTCAACAAATGAAGGGATAACAACTGGAATTGTAGTGTTTCATTTGGGTCTGAGAAGATTCTAGTTGTAAAAATATTTAGTTGTAAAGATATTTAGAATACATTTGTTCTACAGAGGTCAGGTGGCCTTGCAAAGGTTCCATACTGGAAGGTGGAATACCAGACTTTCTCCTCTGCCATCTTTTGATCCCTCCTTCAGATCCATGTGGGTTGGTTAGTGGGTTGGTTTTGTTTTTTGCTTTGTTTGTTTGTTGTCATTGTGGGGTTTTTTTTCTTTTCTTTTTTTTTTTTCCACTTTTCCAGTTTTCTTGCCTGTACCTTCCCTGAAGCTGTGACTGGAGCTGAAGTAGCTGTTCCTGAGAGCTGATGAGCAGATAAGCCATGACTCTTTGGAATTCTTACAGAGTTTAGTGTATTCCTGTGGATGGGACCCCCTCTTACAGTGCTGCTGTGTGGGACCCTACAACTGGGAATTCATGAGACAAGGGAAGAGCTCAGAACAAGAGCAGTCACCTGTTTGCTCCTGGGAAGCCATGCAGTGTGTGAGGAGCCTGGCACAGCAAGGTGACTGCATGGCCTGGAGAAATTAGGGAGACCTGTAGATGTCCCTCCATCCTGGATTTGTTACAGCTACAAGTTCTAGGCTCTCCAGTCTTCAAATGTAACTGGGTAGTGACTAAGAAAGAGGCACAGTTGGTTAAAATGGTGTCTGAGGTTCCTCTCAGTTCTCACCTGAGCTTGTTCTCCTTTATCCACCACTGGTTGCTGTGCTGCAGCTTCCATCTGTCTGATGCTAAGGACTGAGACCTTAGGATGTGGCCTAATGACTGTGCTAAGAAAAACAGCCCTGATTTAAATGCCTGCTTCAGCAATGACAGATTATGTTTGTCAGATTCTTTCCAGCTTCTTGTTTTCCAGCTTCAGCACGGTGACTAAACTTTTTCCCCCTTCTTGTTTTCCCCAGGGGCTGAACTCCCAAGCAGAGCTTCTTAGTTTCCTGTTTTCTTGACAAGGCAGCTTGACCCTGTCGTGTTCCAGGGGAGTTTGCCCTCCATAAACTTGGGGAGGGGACAACAGGGAGGAGATCTGTGGCTTCTTGAGCCATGTTGTGTTTTGCATGCAGCTCAGAAGGGCCTCCCATGGCAGGTGGGATGGGGGAGAGCAGCAGTGGCTGGAGAAGGCTGGAGGAGCCTGTGCTGCTCTCCCTGCAGAGCCCAGCAGCCTCACTCATGGGGAAATCAATTCTGTATGTCTGTGGAATGGCTCTCCACTCTTTAAGGTTTATGGAGCAGGTTTCTTGTTTTTTTTTTTTTTTCTCTCTGAGGGTCTTGTTTCAGAAGGTTGGAGGCACTGGGTACTCTGAGGGTCTTGTTTCAGAAGGTTGGAGGCACTGGGTACTCTAATTGGCACAGACTAGCATGATGTGAATGGGTGTCTTCTCCTGAACAACCAGTGTTTGCACAAAGCTCTTTTTTTCCAGGGCTGAAATTACCTTTTTATAGATTAAAAAAAAAAAAAAAAAAAAAAGCATTAAGGGAGCTTTTCTTGCAGTTTTTGGAACAGCTCATGTAAAAATGTATGAAAATGTTAAGTGCTCATAGGTCACTTTGGTATGGGATGAAAGCCTATCTGATTGCTGAGGTAATTAGAGAATTATGTCACTTTATAAGGAGCTTAAATGATAATCAGAGTTCACACAGCCTTTGTTAGGACTAGAAACTAATTAAAAAATAATTATTAGTCTTTGAGAGCTACATAAGCTTTAGAGTAATGGAAAAAAACCCAACCTGGGAAGTGTTTGACACACTTACATTGTAGGTTCCCTCAAAAAGTGGTGATGCCAGGTTAGAAATGCAGTTCTCTGCCATTTAGAGGCCCAAATAAGAGAGCTGATTGCTAGTATATCACAGCTAAATAGGATCTTCTTTCTGAAAACCCCAACAGGTGAGTCAGAAGAGTTTGTCTGTTTTAGAATACTTTCAAATTTGCTAAGTTATAGCCTTGCCCACAATCAAAATGGAATTATTCAAATGGAGATTGGCCATAACTTCAGGCAGGGTAGGTCTTAAGAAATACTTACGTGGTTTTTACTATAACATAGGGCCATGGGAAGACCTTGGAACGTGACTTTCCTGCCCTTTCTCACTGAACTGGGGGAAATTTCATCTAACCACAAGCCACATCCATCCCTGGCCACTTAATGAGAGAGTAGACATTTAAGGAAACCAAAGGAAATGGCTCTCCCTTGGGATCTGGCATTGGTAAATTGTCCCTAAGTGGCTTTAGTCCATCTGCTTATGGTTCATTCTATCTTCCAAGCTTTAGGAAAAAGCCACTAGAATTCCTAGTAAGGGAAATCGCATTTGGAGGAAGGAACATGTCACCCTTTGTACCACCTCACATTAGTTGCATGATTCACACTTAATGGCAAGAGGTGAAAACAACATCCAAAACATGACCTAAAAGCTCCTAGAAGATGTTCTCAGGAGTTCTGTTGCAGCACTAAATTGAGCTGAAAAATATGAATGGCAGTGAAACTTCCACTACACCACTGTTCTGGCTTTTCCTTCTTATCTGAGTGGCAAAGTAAAAGCCTCTCAATGGGCAAAAACAGATCCAACTGTGCTTGAGGAACCAGGGTAGTTGTCCTAAGGCTGGGTTTTGGGCCTCCAGTGGTTAGTGCTCTTTTGTGCTGTCCATGAAACTGGTTGTGAGATATTTGGAGTGATTTGGTAGTGTTGATTTGGAAATCAGATCCTCTGGCAGCCTGTGTGTTTGCAGGGCACTCACAAAGGTGCTGAAATGTAGGTTAGGAGCTCTCAGCATCGGGGAGATGTTCAAACTTTCAAGGAGAACATAGTGAAGGATATTGAGTGTTGTGTCCAGTTTGGGCACCTCCATCCCAGAGAGATCTGGAGGGGCTGGAGCCAGTGCAGAGGAGGCAACGGAGCTGGAGAAGGGGCTGGGGAATAAATCTGATGAGGAGATTGTGTTGGGGTTGGGTCCCCAGCCCTGGGGGTGTTTCAGGGTGGTTTGGATGTGGGTTTGAGGGCCATGGGTTAGGGGTAGAGCAGGTTCATGGTTGGACTGGATGATCCCAAGGGGCTTTTCCAGCCTGAAGGATTCTCTGATTCTATGGTAGAGGAGTTACACAGGTTGGTGATAAGGGAATCATGGAATGAAAGGAACCACAGAGAGGTTCAGGAGCATCCTGGGACTTAAAAGGACAAAGTGAACCCCTGTGAGTGATTTTGAAGTGCATGTTTTGGGGAGAGAACCTGGCTGGGTTCCAGTCCCACAGTAACAGACTCGGCTGGTATATCATTGAGAAATCCCTTTAATCTTTGACACCATTTCCATCTCTAAAGTGCTAATAAACAGTGAAGTGAGACAACACCAGGGGAGAATCAGCAGCAGCAAGTACCCGGGAGAGGTGCAAACAACACTGCTCACTCCCTTGCACCCCCGGGCATCCATAGGTACAGGTTCCCACACAGTCTTCCCCCTCCCCACCCCCCTCTCTGTACGTTCTTCATATGTACATCTGTCTTGGGCTGTTCCACAGCACTTCCACCACAGCTCAGGAATGGGATGGGCACTTCCCTGGGTTTCTGTGGCCCCTTCCCTGCATTCTGTGACCTTTCTAGCAGCTGGAAAGACACAGATCTGCCCATTCCTCTCTGGCATCCCCTGTGGTGCTCCACTGAGAACCTGCAAATCCCTGTCTTCACCTGGGCTGAACGGCGACCACGCTGGTGCTGGAAGAGATCCGACCCTGTGGCAGCTCACCCCAGTGTCACGTTGGCTCCACAGCTGGTTTTACCATTCAGTGTGTCACAGCTGGCCTGGTGGTCCCCTCTGCTGGAAGCCTGGCTGCCAGCTGGAACGTGGCCATTGAGCTCTGGCAGGAGATGGAAGGTAAAGAACTGACTCGGATCCTTTTGCCCGCCGCCCTCCTGGTAGGGGCTCAGGAAAGAGCTGGAGTTCCTCCACCCCTGGAAGGTGCACATCTCCATCTGGGGGTGAGTGATTTTGCTCAGGTAGCCAGGGCTGGGAGAGGCTGAAGACAATGTCCTCTGGCTGCCCGTGAGGAAACTGCCACTGTCCTCCAGGGAGTCCCTGCGGGGGTGCTCGCAGGAGCAGCGGTGCCAGTGGGGGTAGCTGTAGGACCACCACTGCTTGCGGCGCTGCCACTGGCACCTCAGGATCTGCAGGAAAGCCCTCTTGAACTCTTTGCTGGAGCAAGGGTAGATGATGGGGTTCAAGCAGCTGTTGAAGTAGCCCAGCCAAAAAATGACCTTGAAGATGGTTTCGGGGGGCTTGAGAGCTGAAAACAGAGAGCCTGTCCAGAAGAAAGAAGCAGAGACAATACCTGGGATTAGGCTGCTTTCGGGAAGGATGGCTCATTAGATCACTTGTTTGTTCTAAATCCTCAATACATCTTGCTTTCATTTTTTGTTAAGAAAAAAAAATAATGTTATTTTGGTTATTTTTCTTTTTAAAGCTAATAAGGAAATGCTTCCCACCATCTGAAAGCTAAAGGAGCACATAATTAATGTGGAATTAAAAAAAACCAAATAGCAGTTCTTGCTTTTATATATACACTGATCCCATTGAACCCAGGGAAATCCCAACCTCCATTGTCCAAGCCTTTGCACAAACCACCCACAGGATAAGGTTCTGCCTTCTTCAAAGAGCTCTCACATGGCATTTTTGAAGGCAAGTTCTAACAGTTCCCAGGGTTCTCAGAAGGAGTGTGTTCTGTGTTCACCTTCTATCTTCTGACACATTCTCTGGCAGCTCCTAAATTCTAACCCATTCATCAAGATTCTTTTGAGAATCCAAACCTCTTGGAACCTGGAGCTAATCGTGGTACTTCCCACACCTCAGACACACGTACAAATGGTATAACCCAAACAAAGAAGTTATTTTATGGAGACTTCCTCTTCTGTTCCACAACAACCAAATCATTTCCCCAAAGAGGCTGCTCAAATGCAAACCCCACACTGAAAATCCATTCCATGGGCTGCTTTTAGTGTGGAAAACATGAGTTTATCAGCTCAATTTAGCAAATAATATATGACATTTTAAAAACAAAACAGGCATTCAGCAGTTCCCTGGCTGGAGAGAATTCCTATGTCAAGGAGTTAGAGTTGAAGAGTTTTCCAAATGGGAGGTGACACTCAGTGCTCAGTGTCACAGCTCTGAGAAGAGTGACCTTCTACCCTGGAGTGGTTTCCCACTCCTCACCCTGTGAAAGCATCCAAGGCAGTTGTGACTGTCAGGATGCTTTAGTGGGGAGGGATGTGATTCCAGGCATATTTCCCATCTCCCAGAAATGTAGAGGCCGTGGCTGGGACCTCAGAACTATGCCAGAGCTCCTGATGTGCCACAGCAGGTACTGTGGGTATCCAGATGGCAGTGCTGGCAGTGGAGCATGGAGTCGCCTTGGGAAGGTAGCCTGGGAGGGGTGGTGACACAGCAGAGCTGAGCTGCCATCCACAGACCCAAACAGGCTGGAGAGCTGGGCACAGGGAACCTCAGGAGGTTCAATAAGGCCAAGTGCAGAGTCCTGCAGCTGGGGAGGTACAGCAGCAGGCACTGGTGCAGGTCAGGGGTGTCCCTGCTGGAAAGCAGCTCCATGGAGAAAGCCCTTGGAGTGCTGGGGGAGCAAGTTCTCCAGGGACAGCAATGGGCCCCTGTGGCCAGAAAGGCCAGTGGGCTGCTGGGGTGCAGCAAGAAAACTGTGCCCAGCAGGTGCAGGGAGGTTCCTCTCCCCCTCTGCTCTGCCCTGCCGAGACCACACCTGGATACTGGGTCCAGTTTGGGGCTCCCCAGTTTAAGAGAGACAGGGATCTGCTGGAGAGAGTCCAATGGAGGCTGTGAGGATGATGAAGGGACTGGAGCATCTCCCTGTGCAGAAAGGCTGAGGGCACTGGGGCTGTTGAGTGTGGAGAGGAGCAGCCTGAGAGGGAGCTGCTGAATGTCTGTCCATCTCTGAGGGGTGGGGGTCAGCTGGAAGGGGCCAATCTCTTCTGCAGTGCCCAGCAACAGGACAAGGAGCAATGGGGATCAGCTGGAGCAGAGAAGGTTCCAGCTCAACAGGAGGAGGAACTTCTTTAGTGTGAGGTTGGCAGAGGCTGGCCCAGGCTGCCCAGAGAGGCTGTGGAGTCTCCTGCTCTGGAGACTTTCCAGTCCCCCCTGGATCTGTTCCTGGGTGGGCTGCCCTGGGTGCCCCTGCTGGGGCAGGGGGTTGGACTCTGTGATCTCCAGAGCTCCCTCCCAGCCCCCACCATGCCATGGTTCTATGGTTCTGTGTTCCAGTGGAGGTTTCCAGTTACAAGGTTCTTAGTATTTCACTCATAACTCCTGCACCTTCCTGACTTTTACTCCTCATACAAGACTCTTGTAAGCTGAACCCAAGTCCTTTATTATGCTGTTGCTGGTAATGATCTCCAGGTTTGACCAGTGCCTCTTCTGTCCATCTGATAGAGATCCTACACCTGCTCTCACTGATGCTACAGAAAGTGTGGAGCACAACACCCTCAACATCAGAGACTCAGGTAAATCAAGCAGGTAAAACTGTCCCTTGAGTATTAGATGTGAGTTACAAAGGGTATTATCTCTCTGACAACATCTTCAGCCACAGTTGGTGTTACTCCCTGGGGAAAGGTACTAAATAGGTGTCAGATTCTCACAAAGCTTTAGGAGAAGCTGCTCTAAATTTAGAAATGCAGCCAGGATGAAGAATATGCTCCAGAATCTCCACATGCACAGCTGCAAAGCTTTCCAGGATTCACTTGGTAAGTCATTGCTAATATTTTCCCTTCAAAAAAGGAGCTTTGTGATTTTAGAAGACGAGGACAAAGCAACGAGGAACTTTTTGGAGCTCATACTGAAAAATGACTTAAATTGTTTTCTGGAACCCCTTTAAAATATGAATGATTTTTAGCTCTCAGAGCCCATTAAACCTCATGAAGTGTCTAAAGAGCTCTCATTATTCTTACGTGTGAATGTGGAAGGAGCAGTGGTGATTTTTTCAGTCAGTTTGCATTACTCTCCTGCTGTAACAATTGAAAATCTACTACATATTCCTCTACCAGATGTAAATATCCTTAGGTAGGGTAAATATGAGCAGAGCAAATGCTATGCTATCATTTTTCATTAGCAAAAAGAAATAAAAAATAATAAATAAAACAAAAGAGGAAGTTTACAGACAAATGTTGTGAAATTCCCCGAGGACAAATAAAATGAGCTGCTCTGTAGAGAGGAAAACTGGGAACCAATGCAGATAAATGAGTTGTTCTTGTACAGTTTATATTGCATAGAAACCAAATAACTAAATGCACTGAAGACTAAGATACCAGGTAGGGAAAAAGGTAAAAAGCTGAGTGCTGTAAAAAACCTTGTAAACTGCCTCAAGGAGCGTGTGTTCCTCAAGCAAAAAAAGGTAGGGAGCTTATGCTTATCTTGTTTTTCAAATGCCATTTAATAAAGTCTGTGAGCAAGGCATTTTCAGCAGCTGCAGCAGCACTTTCAAAGCTCTTTGATATGAAAAGGCAATAGCAGAAAAAAGCAGAGAATTTCCTCATGGCAATGAAGAGGTGGCTCATGTTCAGCCCTGATTGTAGACGAGCCACTGGGTACCACCAGTGATTTAAAAGCTGCCCCTGCCAGCAAATCTAGAACTGGATTGGGAGGAAACAACAGCCAAGGTGCTGGTGGTGAAAGCAGCATTGAGCTGCAAGAGTAGAGAAAGTCTGAGATGAAAAAATTCCTGAATAGGCATCAAGGAGTTGGTGCAAACACTCCTTCATCCCCAGCCATGTCCTTCTAAGTACAGTTTAATTTCCTGACTATTATTCAAAGCTCCCCTGCCTTTCATTATATCAAGAGATGAATAAATTTTTTTTTATTAACTTGTATTATATTTAACATTTCCCTTTTCCCTACCTTGTTTTTGGAATAAACACAGTACCTTCTGTTTAGATGCACGTGCTTTACCTCTGAATTGGCCTGTCAGGATCAAACAACTGTGGGCTATTTTGGTACCTTGATAAAATGAGCAAACTAAGACACACTCTCTAAGCACCAGGTTCATAAATTCCTCCCCTAATCCTTAACTACTTTCCTCTCTCAGGCTGAGGAGCAGATTAAATCCCTGTACTGATGTAGATGGTCTTTTTCCAAACGGCTGGAAAACTTTATATATGATTATATTAATTCTTTATTTGTGAGGAGGGGGAGCCAGGGCGAATTCCCTCCTCAAAGTGATCTCATTCCATGTATTTTCTACTCTCTTGTGGTTTTCTGCACCACAATCCTACCTCTCACTGCACACGAGGGAAGTTTTTGCAAAGCCTGTGTCCAGAATAAATGGAGAATGGGAAATATTTCAGAAACTTAGTCAGGTGGATTGGGTTTGATTGTTTTTTTTGACCACGCTCACCAGCCTTCAGAGAGCCATTCTCTTTGGAAATACACCGAGCAGCAAGTGCTGTAAAAAAGGAATGAAGAATGAATTTATTTAGTGAAAGCTAATTTAATTTAGGGTCTGCCTGGTTCTTTATAATGAATGCACAGCAAGTATGTAAAGCACCCTCAATGAAATTAGGGAACACTGTGGGGAAAAAAAATTGCCCTGTTAATTGTCTTCATGTATTCTGCAGAATGTCTGGCCAGAACTTCACTGAGAAATTAGAATTCAGAGTCCAGTGGAGTCTTTGAAAGACTTTCTAAAGGCTCATAAGGATGTCAGTGGACTTTGGAAGAGTCCTTAAAGCAGCAGGGTGAGCAGCAGGTAAATCTTCTGGCCTGGCTTAATCCCCATGCTCTTAATTAAGGAAAACCTCACTCAAGAAGGTTTTGGTGCAGCTCCCTGCAGGGGAGAAATGTGCACATGCACACATGTACACACACATGTTACATCTCATCTGCTGCTGGTTTTCTTCCATCTAAATGTCTGCTCCTTTGCTGCTTCTCACACCTGACCACTGCATTTGCAGAGAAAGGAGAACAGGAAAGTCAGGATCTTCTCTTAAGGATCCTTCATATAACAGTTGGTGAGCTTCTTGGAGAAAATGGGATGTGTTTGAGCTTCCACTTCTACTTTATGGAAGAACTTCACCATTACACCAACCAACCAGAAAACTGCCCAAACTACTTCCAGAGGGCAGAAAACTTGCTGCTCCAATTGTGTGCCCCTGGAAGGTGATTAGCTGGAGTTGAAACCTGAAAAATAACATGCACGATAATGTTCATGGACTAAAACTTCTAAAATTGCCTTTGCCATCTCTGTGCCACTCGTGCTCTGGGTGCTCCCTCCAGCCACCCAGAGGAGCAAACAGCTCTAAGTGACCAGCAGGCATTTGTGACACATATATTTGTGATGATATCATCTATATTTGTGATGATAACATCCTTCAGGCAAGGAACACATATATCTCTTTAGACATGATGGGACTCAAAGCCAAGACCTTGGGTTGGGAAGGGGTGTAAGGGGGTCTCTTGATCAGCCCCTCACTGCATTCAGTCCCCTCAGGCCTTCCCTTCTCCAGGCTGAAGAATTCCTCCTCCTTTCTCCTCACACAAGTGCTCCAGCCTCCTGTTTGTTTTGATTGCCTCCAGTGGACTCATCCTGGTTCATCACTGTCCTCCCTGCACGAGTGCAGTGCTCCAGACTCATGAATCATCTCTTCCCTCCATCCACATTGCTGTTCCACGGGACAATACTCTGCAGCTCTCCTCTGATGGTTGCACACCCTCCCTTGATGTTTGTGAGTCACCCCCATGGCATTCTACGTGGGTGTGTGTTCAGGAATGTTGTCTATTTCTTATTTGGACCCAGTGGGAGGAGAAATTTGCATCATTAATATATTTATTTCTACAATCTCAAATTAATCACAATCTCCTTTACTATCTGCCTAGCTCTGCTTTTTATTTTTCTCTCCAGGCATGTTCACTTTACAGTTACTCATTTTTCTAATCACTTTTCTTGGACTTTCTATTAATTAAGCATCCATTTTTAATGTTGTGGATTTCATATCAATTAAGTATTCCAAATTCATTCATAGAATCATCAGTTCTGTTCAGAATCAAGTGAAAAAGCACATTGCAGAATCTCCTAAATCCAGTTTTGCTGAGATCTGAGCCAGCCTAGGGTGAGTGCCTGTTTCTGTTTATTGGAACAAATACAACATTTGTTTTTATGGAAACAAAATGGTCTGGAGTTGGTGAAGTGCTTCACTGTGGGCCAGTTGATCCCTAATGAGCTCATATCCATTGGTAATTACTAGAGCAAGTATTGCTTCCCCAGTGGTGGGGGTGTCTACTTCCTCTGTACTGGGACCTATATCATTTTATATCTTCATTAATGATATTGACAGTGGGATGGAGGCACCATCAGCAAGCTGGCAGCTGACACCAAGCTGAGTGGTGCTGGGGAAAGGCTGGAGGGATGGGATGGCATCCAGAGGGACCTGGACAGGCTGGAGAGGTGGGCCCCAGGGGAACCTCATGAGGTTCAACAAGACTGAATGCAGAGTCCTGCAGCTGGGTCAGAACAACCCTCACTAACTTTGTCCTTATTTCAGATTAAAGAAAAACCATAACATTTGAAACCACTTTAGTCATAAGGGGTAGAAGAAGTGTTTCCAAGCTTGAATCACTGGGTTGGGGTGTCGTGGAGAAAAAACAACCTTCTTGGTTGAATACCATGACAGAGAGAGAGAATTGCTAATGATTTGGCAGTTTTGTTAGAGTCTGGTCAAATGGAATTGATCAAGGTCAGGTTGGAAGGCAAGCACAGCCTCCATCACTCCAGCTGGGGGTAGACTGGAGTTAAATGGGAACTTTCCAACATTCCACGGGAGAGAAAAGGCCAGTGTTTGAAAACTGCTGTAGTGCTGAAAAGCATTGCAAAATACAAAATAACATGGGCACTTGGAACCAAGACAAACAGGGACCTTCACCGACACCAAACCACATCTCAGACTGTTCTCAAGAAGACAGCTCTTCCAAAAATGAGTGTTGTTCCTGCCAGGAGATTATTCCATGGCAGAGCTCAGCCTTCCTGGGAAAAGGGACTCACTGGCATTTGTAAGGTAAGCAGCAGTGACCACAGGATCCCATGTCAGGGGTTGGAAGGGACCCTGGAGATCTTGGAGTCCAGCCCCCTGCCAGAGCAGCCCATGGAATGGAATCTGATCCAGCACAGGGCACAGGAACAGCCAGGAGGGCTGGAAACTCTGCAGAGCAGGAGACTCCACAACCTCTCTGGGGAGCCCCTGCCAGGCTCTGCCACCCTCCCAGTGCAGAATTCCTCCTCATGCTGAGCTGGCACCTCCTGTGCTCCAGCTCCAGCCACTGCCCTTGTCCTAGCCCAGGGCACAGTGAGCAGAGGCTGCTGAGTGTCTGGCTGGGAGTTGGGAATCTCCAATTCCACCCTGCAGTTCTGGTTCCTCCTGCAGCCCTCAGCTGGTAGCTGCTAGTGGCTGAGTTATGGACACAGGGAAGCTCAAATGCTGTGTGTGTGTAGCTAGTAAATTCTCCCTGCAGAAGGAATGAGCTGCCTCTGCCCAGAGCTGTTATGAGTCTGGGTTTGGAGGGTGTGGAAAGGATGAGTTTGCCTTTTATTGGAGCTTCCTGCAGCCCTTTTCACCACATGCTTAGCCAAGTCAGCATGCCAAGGTTTTAAAGCTAATTGGATTTCTAAAGCTCCTGATTTCTTTCCTTCCAGCATTCAGTGTTTGTTTACATTCCCCTGAACTTATTAAATATAGGAAAAAAACCCTCAGAGTTTACAGAGGATGAAATAGAGAGTGTGATGATAAAATTGAAGAGCTGATGGGTTGGGGGGGCACTGCAGGGCTTCTGCAGAGGAGGATTAGGGTAACAGTTTAAAAACATCTTAAGAAATAGGAAGAGCATCCAAAACCAACAGAATAACACTGAATAAAGAAAAGGAAAGAAGGTTCAGTGATAGCTACTGCAAGCAGGTCGTGGGCTCACACTGGGTTATGGTTTTCAGGCATGTTGGTGCCTCTGTGGGCTCCATATCCCAGCAGTGCCTGGGTTGCCAAGCTGGAGACACTGAAATGTCCTGGGTGGGAGGAAATAATGTCTTAGAACTGTCTACACATGTGAGTTGTGGGATTTTCTTTGCAGGAGCCTTCCAGCCCTCCAGTGAGCAAACCCTTGGGAGAGGTGATGAAGGTCTCCTGCAGCCAGTCCTCAGCCCTTCTGGACACAAACTGTGTCCTCCCTACCAGTCTGCTACCTCAGTCTGCAAGAGCCATGGAAAGCATCACTTGTGTGCACATTGTGCTGCCCCCACACCAAGATGAGAAAATCAAGAGCAGTTTTAGTGAGAATCTTGGTTGGTAGTCCAAGAACTGACAGTCAGTAGGGACAGAAAGGTGGTAGTCTTGTTATTATTATTTTGTCCCAAAGTTACAGGCTTTGGCAGCTTGATAACTAGAAAGAATGGGCCAAGTGTGTGCTTGTTTTGCAAAGGATTAGCTGATTAAGGGAGCCCAGAAAAGTTAATCTAAGTCTGCTGACACTTCAGTTATTATGCTTAATTATCTTTAATTACTGGCCATGCTTTGTTGTTTGTTTTTTTTTTTTTTTTGTCCCCTTCTCACTTCTGACTTAGAAATGAGGCAATTTGTCTTGAACATCCTTGGTAAATAACAGGAATTTAGCTCAGGGACACTAAAGAACAAGTGACTGAGATCCTGAGTGACCTCAGAATTTGATATGCACGTGTGTCTCTTGTGTCCACTGCCTTGCTGGCTGTTGGATGCTGAAATTACCACTTTGGAATGATCATTTATCTTTGACTGCAGTGGTTTTGAGATTGCCTCTTGCTGCCTAGTGGTTCAGTCCTGACTTTTGGTTATCCTGGGAACTTTCTGATATCTGAAGTAGGAGTTGCTACCATCCCTGAGGCTGAATAGTCAACGTGAGTTGATTTTCTGTTTATTTTTCTTTTTCTGTATTGCTTTTTTGTTTTTGTGAGGCTGTACACTCAGATTTTCCCTTGTTTCTCTGACTTGCAGATTAAAAGCCTGCATAGGAAGAATTTGTGCAGCTTCATCTGCTTTGGTAACAACCAACTTCATTCCAGAGGTCTGTGAGTAGCTGATAACTGGCATCCTTTGCTAACAAAACCACTTAAAACAGGGCTCAGAAATGGCTATTTTAGTAGTAAATCATCTTGAAGTAATCTAGTCCTGACAAAACATGCCATACTGGGCAAAAATTGCCCCTGTGATGTTTAGTTTGACAGGAATTGGCTGAAAAACTAGGAGGAGCAGGGTCCTGCTCTCAGCTGTGCCACTGAACATTGTACCAAAGGCTGGTCTGCCAGTGGGCAGAGGGGCAGATTGCCACATATACCATTAGTCAGCCCCAATTCTGTCTAACTATTAACCTGAGAGCATCTAGAGAACTAGAGAGGGGGTGAAACCAGCAGAAAGCAGAACCCAGTAGCATGGACAGCACTGGATCTCATGCCTTCAAGTGTTTCCCATGGGAAAAGAAGTGGCCTAATTTGGTATTCTTGGTGCAGAGCTTCAGAGGTTGGCCTGGTGTACCATAAATCTACACACTGGACTTGAAGAACATTTTATTTTAAGAAGAAATTGGTATTGGCTGATCTGTAGAATGCAGAATATTTCTATGTCTGAAAGTTTTATGGCCTCAAACTTTCCCTAGGAGCCAGGTGTGAGCGTTCATTCTGGATTAAATGTGAAAATACCTTTGTATTGGCATAAAATTGGCTAGTCCTGTTGAAGGAGGGAGTTTTAATGCTTTGCCTTATTTCTGCAGGACTTTAGATAAAGCCATCAGTTTTACTCAGCAGCATTCAGCAGTGCACATTGAATATAATGCCTGAGAAAGGATTTGCAGGAGGGGACAGAAAACCAGATTTACGTTAAAAAAGAGAGATATTTACTCTTCACAGCTGAGTCACTGAATTTATGGCACCAGAAGCTGTCTCAAAAGACATGTCTGTCTTAATTTTCCTCTTTGCTGCTGTACCACAAAGGATTTTGAGTGGCAACAGCCCAGGTTCCAAAACCACCAGCATCTCTGGGCGTGCAGCACAAGGAATTTCTATAGCTCTGCTGCAAGGAATAACTGCAGATATTCCCATGTCAGTCTCTTTGATACCACTTTTGCTCCTACAAAAAGAGACTGTGGGTCACACTTTGTGCTGATCCTTTGATGATGCTCAGCACACTGTGGTGCCAGGGCTGCAGCTCCTCTCTGGGGCTGTGCACAGAGCTCTGGCAGAGAGTTTTCCTTGCAAAGCCTTTTGAATCTCTGAAAAGCCACTCTGTAGGTGTTAAGAATGTCTCTTTTCAGTTGTTATGGGATATTTATTCAGCACCACATCAGTTCCCAGGATACACCTGCCACTTGATGCAATATAATACATATAATAATATGTGGGATATATGGAAATGGGCAGCTGTGAAGCATATGGAAATGCCAGAGTGGAAGGATGACAGCTTTGTGTGGGAAACTAGCAGAAGAGCTGAGAACACTTTGAACAAAAAGAAAGCTCCTCTGCAGAGAAGCAGATTTCTTAAGGAATAATCTTGGGGTGCTGCAGAAATAATGTGTAGTGGCTTGTCACAGGTTTCATGGCTGGATCCTCAGACACCCAGAGCTGCTCTGCTAACCCCACTCTGCAGAGTCGTGGCTTTCCTGAGTGAAACAGGGACCAGGACTGGGCTGCAGGACTGCTGTGGTTTGCAGTCCTGCCCTGCTGAGTGAGCAAGGGGGCTGTGACTGCAGCAGCCCAGGGAGTGTTTTGTGAATCACCAGCACCTTTTGGGTTCCCTGCAATTGATTTCATACCACTGGGTGCTTTTTGCAAGGGTCCTTCTTAAGCATTTCATTGAATTTTGTGACCTGGAGACACAAAGCAGATTGCTGGCATGAAGAATGCAGCACCCAGCAAGCTCTTTGAGGTGTCTCTCCACTGCTCTTGTCCTCTCCTCAAGTTACTCATGGCAGGAGAGGGTCTTTGCCCCAGCTATTTTAGTGAGCAATGCTTTACTCATGCCTACCATCATAATTAACTGATAGGCAGAGATGGAAAGTCCAGGGATCTGGAGTGTGCTCAGGGAATGAAGAAATGAGCTCAGGGACAAGGAACGAGACCAGCCCTGTTTGTAGTCAGGAAAAATAAAGGGAAAACACCTGCTAGTCAAATGCACTTGCCTGCTATATTTTCCCCCCTTTCTCAGGCAAAGGCTGTTATTTCTGAGCTGGACCCCTGGAATGATCCTCTGGACAGAGGAGAGGAGAGGAAAGAGGAGAGGGAGAGGGAAGGGAGAGGGAAGGGAGAGGAGAGGGAGAGGGAGAGGGAGAGGGAGAGCCAGCAGCCTGGATTGCAATGCCAAGATGTTGATTTATTCAGCCTTCTACCTGCTGCAATGGCAACTCTGTCTGCAGCTCAGCTCTGCTGGGCTCCAGATGCTCCAAGCTCTGAAATGAGCAAGCTGGGGCTTAGAGGCTCAGTCTGGGTCAGCTCAGAGCCCACCACAGTCACTTTATCCCCTCAGCCCACCCAGCAGTGCTGCCAGCACAGCCTCTGGAGGCTCTCACCTCATACTGTGACAGGCAAGAAACTCTCCATTCAGTGGCTCAGGCAATGACTCACGAAGCTTCCCAGGAAAGCCCAGGAGTTTGGAAATACCTGACACTCTGTCAAGAAACTCCAGTGCTTCTCACATTGCTTCTTCCCAGTGACTGAGATGTCTTTAATGGACTGCTCTGCTCCTGTGTTCCTTTAACTGGCTTCTGCTAGCTGAGGGTGTACTCTACTGATTCAATTTGCTTGCTTTCCCCAGAGTTCCTTCAGTAACCCAAATCAAGGAAGGAATCACGACCAGCTACATATCTAGTTCTAGTACTGCTTTCAGAGAATTAAAATACATTTCCATCCACAGATACGTATTTTTGCAGTAGTTGGAAACTTGCTCTGTGTGATCAACTCTCTTTAAGAGCCAGCACAAGGACTATAAACTTCAGTAGCCACAGAGAACTTTGCTCACAATTTTCCTGCTGTTCAGACTTTTTCACATCCTTAACAGTGGCTTTATGCAGATTTGAAATCACAAGAATGTTTATGATACAATAACCTGAATCATTTGTGTCTTGCAGTTCAGATTCTAGTCTAAATGAAATTACCATTTTATAACCCCCAGGCCCAGGCTACTGAACTCAGTTTAGTTTTCTACAACAGCCTCCAGAAACATTTGCTCACCACTCCAGTTGAAATGTTTTGGTAGGGTGACTAAGTAAACATGAATGCAGAACACTAATAAAGGCTTTTTCTTTTTTTTTTTTTTTTTCTTCTTTTTTTTTTTCCCCACCTCTTTTCATGTTCAGGCTGCCAGATTGTCTGTGTCTCAGAGAAATGAATTTTGGATAGATATTTTTGAGAGCTTAGGAATTCAATATCTTTAGATACCTCACTTTGGAGATAATAAAGTATAAGGGACAATAAAAGCAAATTTCAGAAAGACTTAGGAATACAAAGCAAATCAAAAAAGCAAACAAAGAGCCACATGAAAAGCTTTACTAATATTTTAAAGTTAAAAGTGAACCAAGTGGTTGCCAAAGCTCACAGCAACCTCCTGAAATGCCTGAACTAAAACCTCCTGGAGCCAAAGAGAACCTTTCTGTGGGATCAGTGGGCTTTGTGTGTTTGCTTTTGAGATTTGATCAGTGATATTTGAACTGAGAGCTAGAACATTTTACTTTCCCAAAGCCCAGGGGAGGTTTTCTCCCATCATTAGAGCAGGTTAAGTCCCATTTAGGACAGCCAATAATTCCAGAAGTCTCAGAGTGTTGCAGTCTGAACATCATCAGCAAACGAAAGCAGCATTTCAGTGCTGGAGCCCTTCTGTGTTCTGATCTAGGATTCTTGTAAAGCATCCTATACAAAAGATTTCTGAAACCTAATTCAGATCAAACCAAGACCATCAAAGTGGATTGAATGCATCGACTCTGAAGAGCCTGTCCCCTGACTTAACATCTGTCCCCTCCCTGAGGATGGGGATGATCCCTGAGCAGACCTCCTGCAGGCTGCACCCTTCACAAAGCTCCAGCACGACTCTTTGAAACGGCCAACACCAGCAGTCAATTCCTCATCTGCTCTCTGCAGTGCTCAAAAAGCTACTTATCATTCATCTGATATTTTCTGTGATATTTATGTAGTAAACAACCAACCCTCTCCCTCCCCCTCCCCTCGCAGTCCCTCGCTTGATCGACTTACCCAGTGGCAGAACAATGAAGAAAGGCAGCCAGCACAAGATAAACATGCCAACCACAATTCCCAGCGTCTTGGCTGCCTTCTTTTCTCTGGAGAATTTAAAAAGTTTGAAAGCTAAAGAGCTCCTGGGATTGTGCCCCTTGGGTTTGCTGCTAGTTAACGTGTCCTCGTGAATGTTCCTGTAATGGATCCGTAAAGTCAGCTCCTTAGAGTTGGACATTTCTCTCATAACTCCAGCTTCCAGGTTTTTAGTAGTCCTTTTGGCCACGATGTAGACCCGACAGTACATCACCAGGATGACGATTAAAGGGATGTAGAAGGAGCCCAAGGAGGAGAAGAGGGCATAGAAAGGCTCCTCGGTGATGCGACACTCTTTGTCGTCCTTCGGTGCTGGCTCTTTCCAGCCCAGGAGAGGCCCAATGGAAATCACCATGGAAAGGACCCAGACTCCCAGGAGAGCTAAAATTGCCCTTCTCCTCGTCACCAAAGTGGGATACTGCAGGGAATAACGGACCCCTATGTATCTATCTATAGAGATTGCACAGAGACTTAAAATAGAAGCTGTGCAGCACAGCACGTCCACTGCCGCCCAGACATCACAAAATATCCTCCCCAAAACCCAGTAGCCAAGAATTTCCAGTGTGGCAGAGAATGGAAGGACAGTAAAACTCAGCAACAGATCTGCTATCGCCAGGTTAATGATGAAATAGTTGGTAGGAATTCTTAAATGTCTGTTGCAGGCGACAGAGAGAATGACCAAGATGTTCCCTATAATAGCAAAGAGAATAAAGGCACCTAGGATGAGCCCCACAACTATGGCCCTGCTGGTGTCCAGGGTGGGTGAATCCAGGCTGCCTGCTGTCTCGTTGGAGCTGTTTGTGGAAAGATTGCCATGGTTTGGTGCAGATGCTTTCAGGTATCCAGGGATCGATGAGTTGGGTTTGTCACCAAGGTAGGTATTCATCTTAGAAATGCTCCTCCATAGCCAGCTATGATTGGATCCCTTGCACAGCAGGCTTAAGCTCAGTGAAAGTTATCTTGCTACCCAAGAAGTTGCTGCAAAGCCCCGGCCAGTTTTCCATTGAGAAATCATCTCTCCAGCAAGCTGTCAGCCACCACCACGGCGTGAAGTCCTCCGAAGCCTGTCAGACAGCAACAGGCTGCTCAAAACTTGCTTAAATTTCTCACAGGAACTCGTTTCACCAGCCAGGAGCAGGCAGCAGGCTTGGCTGCATCTCCAGAGTTGCCATCGTCAGGTCCCTGAAAGAAAAGACAGCGTTGGTGTGGTCCCTGGTGGTGCTG
>JAOEGS010011121.1:26866-37271 GCA_025447755.1 Corythornis vintsioides
AGGTGTTAGATTCTCTCTCTGCTTCCACATGACTCTATTGGGTATTTAGCTAGGACCTTATTTGCCTTTTTCATCTGAGAAAAATCTGAGTTCTTAGATATTTAGTGGGACCTGAAAGTGAATTATCTTAGTCTTCAGGGGCCATGCTCACAAAAGAGGTGTATTTAAGGCAGTGGAACTAAATAATAAAAGTGGAACTAATAAACCTACTGATTGGTAAGCTAAGAATTAATCTAAGATCCAGCAGCCTAAACATTATATATCACAAAGTTTGGAGTGGTTTGGGTGCATACAAGAAACCCTGGCTGTATGTCAGCTGCCAGCCCATGACAGATGTCACCTGGGCCATTTGAAGGACTCACACTTTAAATAAAATATAGCAGAACACAGAATAAGTATTGTAGGAGAAAGCTGTTACAAAAAGAATGGGTTTGTCTTTAATGAGGGTAATAAAATAGATCTGCAGTGAGGGTTTGATCACTGCTCAGTCCTGTCTGGCCTGGATCACATCTGCAGTGCTAAGCTGGGCTGAAGCTGTCCAGAAAAAAAGTGGAAATCCCTTACAAGGAACTGAAGCCTGTGGAGGGACAAAGGTCTGTCCCTGCCTCCCCAGAAGTCACTTATGTTAAATGCTGTCATGATTTATTTAGAAAGTGGCCACACTAGTTGAACTGTTCTGCAAGACTCTGAGCACCTTCACCTCTCATGAAGTCCTGCTGCTGAAGAAGAGGGTTTGTTAGATCATAGACTCATAGAATGGTCTGGGTGGGAAGGGAGCTCCAGAGCTCATCTAGTCCAACCCCCCTGCACTCAGCAGGGACATCTGCAACTAGAACAAGTTGCTCAGAGCCTCCTCAAGCCCCACCTGGGATGTCTCCAGGGATGGGGCCTCCACCACCTCCCTGGGCAACCCATTCCAGGGATCTGTCATCCTCAGATTCAAGAACTTTTTCCTCATGTCTAACCTAAATCTCCCCTTTTCCAGCTTAAAACCATTGCCTCTTGTCCTGTCACTGCAAACCCTGGTGAACAGACCCTCCCCTGCTTTCTTACAGGCCCCTTGCAGGTGCTGGAAGGTTCTAGGTCTCCCCAGAGCCTTCTCTTCTTCAGCCTGAACTACCCCAACTCCCTGAGCCTGTCCTCACAGCAGAGTTGCTCCAGCCTCTGAGCATCTCTGTGGCCTCCTCTGCACCTGCTCCAACAGGTCCACGTCCTTCAAGATGGTGGCCTGGGCTTGCTAGTTAAAGCAGTTGAATTGTGGCTGTGAGGCAGGAGAGGGACACGAGGCTCTGCTGAAAGAATCCTTTTCTTGCCTCTACATTTAACCTGTCTCATCACTTTGACTGGTTTAGAGTAGAATGACAGTGCAATGATCTGGAGGTTTTAATCTCCATATTACAGTCTGTTATAGATCACAACACTTAACAGAGATTGCACAGTCTTATTTTGTAAAGGCAGATGGCTGGATATATTTATTTACATTAAACAAACTAGCCTTCCTTTCAAATAGTTAATGTGCCATTAGAAGGACAGTAATTAAATGTTGAAAAAAAAAAGAAAAACATTTTAAGCACAACACATAACTCATGGTACTCACTGTCATAAAATAACTTTGTGCCCAGAGCTGTGCAAGTTTAGAAGTAGATTAGACATTTATGTGGCTAACAAAACAGTCACTCATGAGCTAACTAAGATGACCACAGTGTTATAAATCTCCCTGCCTCAAGAAAGAAACTTGAGGTTGAATTCAGGCTGGATACAAGCTTCTCATACTGGGAGATTATGTCATAAGTAATTAGTCTCATTTCTGTGCCTCCTTCTGAAACATTTCTTCATTCTGATGATTAGGTGATGAACCTACAGTGATATTTTTAACAGAATAGAAATGTATCTAGGAAAGAGATCTCTCAAAGATCTCTAGACTGGCTAAATGCTGTATTGCAGCCAGTGGGAATTGTGCTGTCTTGGTATTTTTGACCTTCATCTTTAAACACCAGAATATCCTCTTGGGCCCTAGAAACCTCTGCAAACTTCCCCCCAATCTCTGCAAGAGAGCCAGGGGTACTTCTGAGCCTGGTCATAGCCCTGCCTGTGTTTTGATTTGTTCTGCCTCTAGCAGGTCATCACAATGTGGGTCTCAAGGTACATTTGAAATACAAACTTGAGTTCTGTAAGTCGGGACATTTTGTGAAAGAACAATATTTCTTTTTTTTTTTTTTTTAAAGAAACAAAGAGAAAATCATTTTTTGTCTGTCTCCATTTCATTAAGTTCTGAGCACGATGTGCAGAGTAGTTCATTACATCTTGGTGACGTTCAGAATTTGAAATTGCAGCATAAATATCTTAGTGCTAGCAAGTGGATGGGGACTCACTGCTGATAAACGTTGACATTCATCTTGCTGTGGTGAGCTCCCAATCCATCCTGGTGTTTTGTCTTGATGAAAATGCCTGGGAGAGTCAGTGACTGAGTTTTATGTGCAATAATGCACGCCTTAAAATACAGATCCTGCATCTCCAGTCAGAGAACTGGATGTCAATTTATCACCTAATCTCATCAGTTCCTTTTCATAAATTGGTATTTAACTATATTCCAGGATATCTTTATTGGAACTGAGGCTTTTTTGACTTATTCTTGAAGTATTTCTGCCTACACAGATTTACATAGAATTATTGTTGGGGCTGGAACAGACCTTTGAGATCATCAAGTCCAGCCTAAGACCTGACACCTCAACACCCAGCTAGACCATGGTACTGAGTGCCACATCCAATCTTTACTAGTTTGGTTAAAATATGGCTTAAATAAGTTAAAATTGTCTTTACTAGCTTGGTTAAAATATGGCTTAAATAAGTTTAAATTGTCTTTACTAGTTAGGTTAAAATATGGCTATCTCTGAGACAAGGCAGCAAGTCCCTGTCGTACCACTTGCCAGTTCCAGCTGAAAGAAGATGGAAACTTGTATTTTTTCTCCAGATCTCAGCAGTTATCCAGTTTTTCCTTTGCTGAACAGGCAGAATTGCTTGGACAGGGACTGCAAATGGCCACACAGCTTCTTTGGCCCAGGGTTGAGTACGTTAAGATGACAAAGGATAAAGAGGACACCTTTATATGGAGGGAATGAATGAAAGCAAGAGAACTTCTCAGCAAACACAGCAAAAAGAACTGGAACAATGATCTATTTTGTATTTTCAAATGTACCACCCTTAACAGTCTTATTCTGGAACTTTTTGAGAGAAATTCTCTTTTTTTGCTGTCTTTTCACATATGGACAAGCAGAGACTCCTGCTTACGTAGTGAATCAAGATATTCCCTCTTCCAGATTTCTTTATTAAGTCTCAGCTTGTCAGCCAGGTGTTTAACTGTTATGGATTCTCCTCTGTAATAGTGTTTTAAAGGCATATAAACAGCTCATCCTAGTTTAAAATACACCCCAGTGGTTTCACACCACTTAGAGTGGATAAAAGAAGTGCTGCATATTTTAGAGGGGAGCATAAGAGGAGAAATAAATTATTTTTTCAGGATGCCCAGTGCATCAGATCCCTCAGTAGCTACCTACATAAGGGTGCAACTTGGAGAGCTTCGAGGGGAAGAATTAGAGATTGCCTCATATTTTCTGTTAAATGAACACTGAATCCTTCTTTGAATTAATGCTAAATATTCACAAATCTGCTGCTTTTTCCCATCTTTTGTTCTGTGAGAAGCCATAAAAATCTAAACCAACTCTTTATTTCCCCTGAGAAAAACTGGGTGAAAGGCAACATCCGTTTCTTGTCTTTTTTTTTTTTTCCTGTCAAGATTTGGAATAATGATAACTATGAAAGCAACTGGGAAAGACCCATTTCTATTGAATCTAATGAAGGATGCACAGGCTCTAACAGCAAAGTGCATCGTGGATTGCCCAACAGCTGATTGCAGTGTAAGAGAAGGACCAGGACAGCTTTATTTTGTAGATGAAAAGTCTCTCTCCTGCTTTCATATCCCTGTTGTTTAACAGATGGACATGCAAGGTCTGGCTGCTGCTCATCCTCTGGTGTCCCATGGCAGTGCAGAGGGGCTTGGAACTTGGAATGACTGCAGAAATGCAGCACGTTGCATAAGGCACTTGATCCCTCTGTGCTGCAAAGGAGAGAAAGAAGGAAACCCAGAAACCACCTTTGCAGATCTCACCCTGGTTACTGAACTGCTCTGACGGGTGGCTGAGCAAGCTCAGTGTTGATCATGGTGTGCTGTGTCTACCTGGGGATTCATTGTGGGGGCAGAAGCATTCACTGTTACATGGTTTGTGCTCTAGAATCCCTTTTAGCACCAGCAGTTAAAAGCAGGCAGCCACAAGAAATATTCTCCAAGAGGAGAAAAATGATCTGACCATGATCAAGAAGCATGAACTGTGCTCCAGTTGCCAAGTCTGGCTCATGCCACTGGGGAGGAGGGCTGGCTCCTGAGAGCAGCCTGACCCTCTGAAGTCCCATCACTGGGACAGTTGCCTAAAGCATTCTAGTGCTCAATGCAGATGGTACTGCAGGATAGGGAAAGAAAGATGATGGAATTCAAGCTATTAAGAACTTTATAGTCTGTAACCAGCACCTTGTGTAACCTGGAGAATTTCTGGCAGCAGTGCAGAGCAGAGATTGCAGAGTTCTGTAGCACTCTGCCTTGGATTCCTCACAGAGCTAGTAATAATTTATTAAAGGTAAACATAGTTATTGATTTGTCATTTACTTACATAACAATATAGCTGTAATTCCAGGCATACAAGATAAGGGCCTCTTTCTGAAAAGGCCTGTAACCTCATGAATATTTGCTCTGGGGTTTATTTACCAAAAGCAAAGCAGTGTGGTGCTGCAGAATGCAGCTATTGCTTAACTGAGAAAAGAAGTAGGATTTTGGTGGAATTCACATTTTTTACATTCATTGCAAGAGATATTCTTGACAGTGGCAGAAGTCACTGAGTCAGAAATAAAAGTGAGCCAAAGGCAGCAGCTTTGACCCATCAGGAATAGTTTCACTTTCAGGGAGCTTTCACAAGATTATTCTATCAGCTGTCCCCCCACCAGCATCTAGCAACGTGTGAGCCACAGCCAGTTATAACCACCTGCCCTGCAGAACATCTCACTGGCTTGCCAGTGTCTGGTGAAAAGACCTAGATGACACAGGAGCACTGTGAGTATCTGTGTGGGGAAAGATCAGAGAGACACCTGAGAGCTGAGTGAATCTGCCAGCAGTATGTGGGGGAACATGCAGTGGGAGTCTTATGGAACAGCCAGATGGAAATGATATATTGCCACGTATGAAAAGGGACTAGCACTTGATAGCAGCCTCAGAAATTCATGGTTTGAGATATTGCCAAAGATTGCCAGTCCCTGGGGGTATTTTTTATACAGAATACATGTTTCAAACCAAGAGGAAATAATCTGCTGGCAAGCTGGTACATGGGGTATCTCTTGGATAACGTGTGTCCCCACCAGGCAGAGCTTCTCCAGACTTGGTCCATTCCAAAGTTAATATTTGTTGTAATTAAGAATGCCATTCTTGACTCCAGCACTGTGCATGTCCATTATTAACAACAGTCCAAGGAGGCGTCGACTGGCTTACAAGTGAGTGATGCCAAATGAAGTCATTAGGCTTGTCAGTCAGTCTGGCACCACTCTCCTGATTAGAAACCTTCCTTTTTTTGGGTAGGAATCACCCAACATCTCTGTGGCTTCGGGAGGCAGAGCTGGAACCAGAAACTACTCCAAGAGTCTCTGGTTCAAACACGAACTCACCTTGAGTTTAAGGATTCTATGAAGAGCATTCTGACCTACTTGTGACAGGATGATGGTGACAGCTCCTTTCTTTCTGCCCTTTTGGAATGAGCATGAACATTTAACAGTGATTAAGATAATGGAAGAAAACATGCATGAGAATGAGTCACTGAGATTTTGGTTCAGAAAGCAAGGTCCAGGATCCCCAGAGATCTTTATTTATAGACTAAGCAAACTCAATGGAGAGTTGCAGGAGGACAAATGAAACTGTAGAAAAGGCCAAAGGAGCAAATAATGGTAACTTGAACATGCTGTTTCCACCAGAAATTAAACTAGCACACTGGGGTAGTAAAACTGCAAAAGAGCCAAAACAGTTTTAATTCTTTTCTTTCTGGAATACACACTGGAGAAAAGGTTTCCTTTCACTTGTTGCCTTTACCTCCATCTAAGCAGCACAGGAGATGTTTACAACAGAAACAGCTACAAATCTGGAGAATATTTAGAATAATACAGTTCTCTGTATCTTTGTTTCCATCTCTCTTTAGTGCTACGACCTCGGGGTGTGATATTACCATAAATGTATTGAAATACATGCAGGGGAAGCAAAGGATTTACAATTACAAGGATAAAATCAGACTGCCTTGGTGTAACACGTCTCTCTCTCATCCTGACTCTGATCATTTAGTAACTGCAGCCAGAAAACAGATCCTGGACTTCTCCAGAGCTGGTGGAAGAGAGGAAAGCTCCTGCCATACACCTTACTTAATGAAAACAAAGACTTGCAGGATTTTATGTGACTCGTGTATATATTGTATCAGGAAGGCACTATCAGATTAACAGCAGTGCAATGTACATTAAGGATATCAGAAAGATGGGATATTATCACTAACAATGCCACAACAGCCTTTGGGATGCAGCCTCTTCCCTGCAGATTAAGCCTCTGATGCACCCCACCTCTGGAGTCTGCTGTGCAGGAGCAGTGTTGCTACTAGGCAGGGCACTGGCCTGAGCATGAGGAGATGATAATTGTAGTCTGAGCTCTTCTGAAGGGTTTCTGTGTTAATTCAGACAAGTCATGCACTCTCCCAGTGCCTGAGTTGCTCTACCTTTCACAAGGCACCCACGATGCCTGTCATTGCAGTAAAATACCTTCAGACATTCAGCTGAAAAGCAATCTATCAGAAAGATACTATTACTAGCCAGGAGGAAAATATAGTTCTGTGAGCACCCAAGCTTTCCCCCTTCCCACATGCATATATAGAGCTACATATATTCAAACCCACTTCAGCACAAATGTGATTTTCTTCTGTTCATACTTACAATTATGATTCCTCTGTCTCTGCTGCTGCTAGAGTGAATATTTCACACAGCCTCTGTAGCCTTTCACGCATACTAACAGGGTGAGTGCTCCTCTGTTGGGTGACTGAGGCTGTTACAGAGAGAAACAACAGCGTTGGTGGAAAATAAACGAGCATCTGAGAACTTTGGTGATGTACCTGTCTCTGTGATGTCCTTCAGCCGTGGAAAAACAGAGCGGTTGCAAGTACAACTTGGGTCTTTTTTGGTGTTGGATGGATCAGCTGCAGTGTGTGCTCTTGCTGGCTGGAGCAGGAGTATTTTTGGAGTGGATGAAGGGGTGATTCTCCTGCCTTGCTCTGCACGTCACTGTGATCTCAGTGCTGCCGAGTATATGATGCATCTCAAGCTGCAAGGCTCTCTTGCAGCAGCTGCATGCTGAATGTAAACTGCCACTAGAAGAAATGAAGGTGGCTCCCATCTAGGGGATAACAGCTATTTGTCTCCCTTTTTACTGCTGGATTGTACCATGAGAGTTTTCCATGTGTCTGAAACTTAACCCGTCTCTGGTAAGCAAACATTTTACAAACGCTAATCAGAATTGGCCAGGGAAGCAGATTCTCAACACAAATTCCTTGAAATCTTTGCAAAATCTTTGGAATTCTTTGAAATCTGTATTTTCCATAGGAACATGAAGAATCTCTGAGTTTTCACTTACTGTTACGTGGCAGGGTGCAAGGTCTGATCAGTATCAGAGAGATAAAGGCCCATCAGGAGGTAGCTCCCTGACACAGTTATTAATAGAATCAGGGATTTTTAGTGGTTGGAAGGGACCTAGAAAGATCATCTAGTCCAACCCCCCTGCCAGAGCAGGATCCCCTAGACTAAGTCACCCAGGAACACATCCAGGCAGGTTTGGAATGTCTCCAGCATCTGAATTATGGGAAAGCCAGCACCCCAATTTTTATTCCACCCATCTCAATGTGGGACGTTCTGCTGCTCACCCACATGGCTCTCATATTTCACTTCTGTCCCATGGTTATCAAGAGGCTTTTCCATCCATCACTTTTCTCCATTTTGCTTTTGAATGCCTTCAGCTGGGATGAGGGGCAATGGTCACAAACTCAGAACACACAAGTTCCACCTCAATGTGAAGAAAAAGTTCTTCCCAGTGAGGGTGCCAGAGCCTGGCAAGGGCTGCCCAGAGAGGCTGTGGAGTCTCCTGCTCTGGAGACTTTCCAGCCCCCCCTGGATCTGTTCCTGTGTGGGCTGCCCTGGGTGCCCCTGCTGGGGCAGGGGGTTGGACTCTGTGATCCCCAGAGCTCCCTTCCAGCCCCCACCTGGGGATGATTCTACCTGGCTAGCAGACTCACTCTTCAGCATGCTTGCAGAAATATTGAATAAATGTTGGATCAACAAGCAGATTGTTGGTAGCTCAGCATTTAGCTGTACCTGCAGCAGGGTGGAAATGAAGGCTTTTTTTTTTTTTCCCTTTTAGTTTGAAGAAATCATAGAGCTTGGTTGATAGCTAGATGTCTCCAGGAAGGTGTGTGCTGGAAGGAAGCTGTTGAGGACTTCCAGAGATGGTGGAGGCTGCTGATCTGTGGCCATGGCAAGGGTTGGAGTGGACATCACTACTAGTGCACAGATTGGTTGGCCATAAGGTTGCCAGGGTTATCCTGATGTGTCTGCTCTATTTTGAGAAGGAGCAGCTGCCTACAAGGGAGTCAAAGCCATGGGCAGTGGGGAGGGCACTGAGGGGGAGCAGCAGGATGGAGGGTACTGGAATGAGGGAAACCTACTGGGAGGGAAGCTTGGAAACTCCCACTGCAGGGTGATGTTTGATAGTGAACCTTACTCTGCTAGAGGAAAACTTCAGATGGACAGTTAATGTGTTTTGCTGTTGCTGAAAGGCTAACAACTGCTTCTAGAGTCCCCAGAGTGATCTTCCATCATTCTTTAAATGATGGCCCAGATGCCATTCCTGAAGCAGCAAGGGAAGCCCCAGAGGAAGCAACTGTGATGTGTTCAGCAAATGAAGAGCAGTGGGGTATTTGTCTAAAATGTTCCTTATTATAAATGCAGCAGTAGAAAGGAGAAGCACTCTATAATTTGCAGATCTATCCCTGAACTTACAGTTAAAAAAAGGACCATAAAAGATTGTTAAATATTGTACAATGAGCCTGATTGATATTGAAATCTTTGGTAAGTGGTAATAAGGAACCTCATTCAATTTTCATGATTTAAGGCATATTCCAATTTTCTGAAGCTTTGCATCTCCCAAGTTCATATTTGCCATTGAAAGTCAAGAGTCTGAAAGTATTTGACAAACATTAATAAGAATATACTCACAGAATATCTTCAATAAATATCTCTAAGGGCTTTTTATTCATGCAAGTGAAAAAGCTGCATTAAATAGATTCTGAATACATAGGACTGCATCTCTTATTACAGATTTAGAAAGGGAGTAATATGCAGAGACACAGAGAGGAGCAGAGACTCATAGGATAGCATGGTGGTCTTACACTGTGATTGGCTTGTTCCTGATTCTGTTCAGGTGAAATTAAAAGTAACAAGACTTTGGTGGAATTCTGCTTGTTGGCATTTATTTGTCATTGGGCTGTTCCCACTGCCAAGGTGAATCTGTTTAAATTGCTGGAGTTCTTGGCCTAGTTACAGCATCTGGCTCTGCCCTGTTGGGTCAGTCACTGGAAGTTCAGCTGGGAGGCTGCAGCTGTTTGCTTATCTGCTGTCTGTATGGAAATGGAGATCTAGAGCTGTAGCAGTGATGATTTGGAGCTGGCTGCCTGTCCCAAAGTGAGCTCTGGAAAATGACACGATGTCATTCAGCTCTTGGCATTCTCACAAACAGCAGTAGAATTACATAGTATTCCATTTTGCTTTGGAATGTAGAGGTGTATTTAGACACTTTATGCTAGACCCTGTAAACTTGGGCATATGGACACTCACAGAATCCCAAAATAACCCTGCTTGGAAAGGACCTCCCAGATCACCCAGTCCAACCAAACCTACAACAAAACACCTTAATACCTGACCATTCGAAAAACACAAATACCCAACCCCCCTCCCTGCCTGTCCCCAGATCATGTCCTGAAGCATCATGTCAGCTTGTTTTTAAACCCCTCCAGGGATGGGGACTCCACCCCCTCCCTGGGCAGCCTGTGCCAGGGCATCACCACTCTCTCCATGAAGAATTTCTTCCCCATATCCAATGTACCCCTCCCCTGCTGCAGCTGCAGCCCAGCCCCTGCTTCTGGCAGCAGTGCCTGAGGAGCAGAGGCCTCCCCCACCTCTCTGCACCCTCCTGGCAGGAGCTGCAGAGGGCAATGAGCTCCCCCCTCAGCCT
>JAOEGS010011122.1:0-10806 GCA_025447755.1 Corythornis vintsioides
TGCTCCAGCTCAACAGCCCCAGGGCTCTCAGCCTGGCCTGGCACAGAGATGCTCCAGCCCCTCAGCAGCTTCCCAGCTTCCCCTGGACTCTCCCCTGTCTCTCTTGAACTGGAGAGCCCAGCTCTGGACCCAGTACTGCAGAGGTGACCTCACTGACTCAGGAGGACCCCTTGGACCTGCTGCCCACCCTGTCTGTGCCCCCAGTGCCCCCCGTGCAGGATCCTGGACACTCTTCCCCGTCGCTAGCGAGCCGGCGGTTCCCGGCTCTGTCACTGAGCCCGGCTTCCGTCGCTCTTCACCGTGCCCTTTTGCTTCCCACGCAGATATTCCTGTGTTCCCCACCATCACAGCCACTGTGACTTTCCAGGAGTTCCGTTACGATGAGTTCGACGACTCCATCTTCACCATTCCCGACGACTACAAGGAGGACCCCAGCCGCTTCCCCGACCTCTAGCGGCGCGGCCGGGTCTCCGGGGAGCGACGGTGCCCGCGGGGTGGGGGGCGAGCTGCCCGCCCAGGCAGCTGCAAAAGGGGCTCCTGGAGGAAGGGACACCCGCAGGAAAAGGGAACAGCCTTCAGTGGTGGGACGGGCACCCAGTTAGCTGCTGGGTGACGGCAGCTCTCCCGACGCGTCGCCCGCGCTTGTCTCCGTCCGGTGCCCGGCACCTCGGCCCCCCCGGGCACTGCTCAGCTGGGAGGACTGCCCTCTGTTTTTAAATTTTATACATTTCTGGGCGATACAGAAAACGCTCTCGGACCGTTGGCATCGAGGTGGAAATGTCCTGGCTGGAGATGAGCCCTTTCAGACACCCCCCCCACCCCCCCACGCTTCCGGCGCCCACGGTCTGTTCTTCCCAGCTTTGGTTTCCACGCATTGTAGACTCTGTATCATTCTGTACAGCTCAGCAGCCCCAGTTAGACCAGCCTGTGTAGAAGGAAAGTGTTCTCTGGAGGAGGGTGAACCAAGGTAACTAGGGAGCCACCACCAGGAGCGTGGTGCCTCCTGCCTGTGTCTCCTCCACCCTCCTCTCCTTGGCTCCGCTCCTCACCCCGCCGTCCACAGCCCCCCAGGTCTGGAACTGTCACTTCTTTGTCACCTTCTGTCACCCTTGCTAAGGAGACTGGCTCCGTGCTGGCAGAGCAGCTTGTGTTGGAACAAGGAGCTCACCTGGTGGATCCTCACGGGAGGGTTTCTCCTGAGGTTGGGTCCATTGTAGAGCTCATCCAACGGGGCTCACACGGGGAGGTTTTATTTGCCACTGCTGCTGATGTTTCCAAGTTAATTTCCTTCCTCTTACTCTTTTTGACTAGGCGTTCCAGTGCTCTGGCTTCTCGAGCTTATTCTCATTCCAAGTGGGTCTGGTCTCCTAATCTGACAATAATACAGCTTTTTTGGTTTGGTTTTTTTTTTGTTGGTTGGTTAGGAAGAAATTTGTGCAAACGGCTAATGGTGCTATCTGTTTGTATTCAGAAACTTAGATTCAAGTGCTGTGGTGTAATTGTACAAAACAGAAATCATGTAAATATTTCCAAAATTCTATTATTTGTGCACTGTAGCTACAACTTTTCCTCCAGAAATCAAGAGCTGAGCATCCAGCTTCCTGAGGGGGAGCTCCGTTGCTGTGGGTGGACCTTCCCCAGGCAATAAGAGCCACCCCCTGGGCAGCAGGCCCCTGATTCCCAACAGCTCCAGCCTGGAGAAGCTGCTCTGGGGAACCTCAGTAAGCAGAGTCCAGCCACTCGCTGCCAGCAAAGGAATTGGAGAGAGGGAGCTGAGGTTGAGCCAGTGCTGGCTGCGCTGTGATCGACCTGCTGAGTTAATTCCAAATCAAAGCTACAGGAGGAAAAGAGGGAAAAAAGAAGCAAAGGGAAATGTAGAGTTGTAGCTACTTCCAATGTACTGTATCAGGGGCAGGTGTGGAGCCTTCGGTAGGAACGATAGCACTTGTCCTGCCAAGTCATGATGAATTCCTGAAGTGCTTCACGCCTCTGCTGGCAACGGGCACCCTCCTGCTGCTGCTCCTGGGACCCTCCCGGGAGAGGCTGGGGTGGAGTGTAGGTACAGGAGTGACCCTGGTGGTGCTGGAGGCCAGGACGTGGTGTCCCTGGGGCCACCAGGATTTCCCCTGCTGCCCTCTGTAAGGGGGTGGTGCTGCTGGGAGGGGTGGCACGCCGGGCACTGGGTTCTCTGCACGGTCTCAGCAGAGGGTCTGTCTCCATCTGCCCGGAGCACAGCCCGTCCCAGGGTGGCAGAGGAGGTGCCAGCTCAGCACGGTGCTCAGGGGAGGTGTTTTCTGGGGCTGGCTGCAGGTTCTGTGGGGTTTTTATCCTTCACCATTACACAGCTACTAACTTCACAATTTGCAGGATCCTTTTCTCGTGGGCTGTCCTGGTTTGGGGTGTCACAGGAGGGTGGGCACAGGCTAGGGGGGCTGGCACCTCTTCATGGTGTTGTGGTGCAGGAACCCTGTGCTGCTGGTTCTTGGCACTGTGGGGCTGAGTGACACAACTCCAGCCAGGCTGGTGAGCGTGGCCAGGGCCCCATCACAGCCTTGGGGAGCAGCACTGGGTGACCATCTCTTGGTGCCACCATCTCTTGGTACGTTTCCCTGGGCTCTTGGCACTGTGGTTTCTGTCTGAGACATTCTCAGTGCTGAGTTTGGAAGCTGGAGGTGCCAGGGTGTGGTGCTGGGTACACCACAAGCTGCAGCAGCCCTCCCTGGAGAGGGGCAGGAGGCTGAGCCTACCTCATGGCATGGATACCTTGGCATGGGGCAGCAGCTGGGGTGTCCATGTCCTGCGTGGTGACACCAGCAGCTGAAAAGGGACTGGGTGAGAATGGCCAGGCTGGTGGCACTGGGTGGGGGGTCTGAGGGGGAGCCCTCACAGCAGGGCAGTGGGAGATGCCACCTCAGGGCAGCTTCTGGTCTCACCACCTTCGTGTGTCCCCCCCAGGAGGCTTTCTAACCACATTATCAGACAGCATTTAATCTTGGCAAACCCCCTGGGGGTGGAATTCCCAGGGTTGCTTCCTGACCAAACTGCTCGACTGGTCTTCCAGCCCCTGGCTTTAACTGGGGTGGCAAAGGGAACGTTTCTTCCTTCTGAGGAGCTGCTCTGGTGGCTGCCACTCTCCTCTCTGTATCAGAACCACTTGGTAATGCCCTGGGCTGCCTGTGCTGGAAACCACCTCCTTGGGCTCACAACCACCTGGCTTTGGTTCTTTCTAACTGTTGATTTGTAACTCACCTGAGGACAGCTGCATCCTTTAACCCGGGTTAGGAACCTCCCTCTAATGCTGCAGTTTCCCTCTCCTTCCAGTCGGTACCCATCACGGACACAGTGGCACTGTTCTGCATCTTCCTCGGGGTCTGGGCCATGTTTTTAACTCCCTTTCACTAAAGCGCAGTTTTTGGTTGTATCATTTGTTAGAATAAAGACCAAAATAAGCTGTTTGATTCTGGAACTGTTCCACACGTGAAAATCCAGTCTGGACTCTGTCAGGGGCAGAGGCTCCCAGCAGGGGTTTGCTGGGGGTGGGGGGCTGTGCTCCCACCAGGGCTCATTCCTCAAGAAACTGCCTTTGCATTCCAGGCTGCTCTGGGTCCTCCATGAACCTCCAGGTACTGCTGGATTGGGGAACTGGCCTCAAGTTGCCCCAGGGGAGGTTGAGGTTGGAGCTGAGGAACAATTTCTTCCCCTCCAGGGCTGCCCAGGGCAGGGGTGGAGTCCCTGTGATCCCTGGAGGGGTTTCCAGGCTGTGGAGCTGAGGGCCATGGGGCAGTGGTGCCCTGGCACTGCTAGGGGATGGCCAAAAGGCCTCCCTGGTTCTGCCCTGAACTCAGGACCCCAGCAGGTCGATGACTTTCACACCAAGGTCTGAGGACCAAGGGGGTTTGAACTTCATTGC
Organism: Corythornis vintsioides; assembly: GCA_025447755.1. Lineage (NCBI taxonomy): Eukaryota > Metazoa > Chordata > Aves > Coraciiformes > Alcedinidae > Corythornis > Corythornis vintsioides. Next base: position 3,911 of record JAOEGS010011122.1, read on the forward strand.
ACTGCAAACCAAAAGCAAAGCTGCAGCTCTGGCCAGCAGGTCCCACTGTGCCTGGGGGGGGTGGTGGTTAAAAAGATGCCTCAATTCATCTGCTGCAAGTTCAAGCATCACAGAACATTCCCAGTTTAAACCAGTCTGGCTGTATCTGACACCCACAGCACTTTGGCTGCTGCTCCCCCTCATCCTCAAGCTCAAGGTTGGTGTCTCCCTGAAAATACAAAAAAACACTGTTTGCAAATAAAGTGCTCAGCCCCCCACCCACCTTCAGATCCCATCCAGCCCTTTCCCTTCACCCCAAAACCAACAATTCCTTCAGTGCCACCTTCACTGGAGCTCAGGGAGCAGCAGCTGGGCCAGGGAGGGGCCTGGAGGAGACAAGATGCTGCTCCTGGAGCAGGCAAGGGAAGGAGCGTGTGTGATCCAGGAGCCCATTCCCCCCCAGCAGAGGTTTCCAGGACCACGAGTCATCAGTTTGAGGGTTTTATTATCAAAGTTCTGTAAAACAATTTCAGAAACTGTACATCGACATGGCACAGACTGTAGCCTACTTTTGTCTTTTTTCTTTTTTACCTTCACAAAAGTAAAAGCTCTGGAGCTCCTGGAACTAAGGAAAACAGCTTCTCTAACTACTCTGCATATAACATGGAATCACTGTGTGCATAAGGTTACTACTGCAGTGACGGGAAACAAAGTTAGTCATTTATACAACTGGAGATCAAGTAAAAAGTACATTATCAAGTAGACTTGGCTTTCCAAAGCATCCGAAGGTCAGGGTTAAAATGCACTGCCTCTGGGGGATGCCTTCAGCTCCTTCTGGAGCTCCTGGTGGAGCTGAGGATGAAAACCCTGCACAAATCAACCTTCAATCAGCGGGTGCTGGTGGAGGTTTCCCCACGGCTCAAGCAGCAGCAGAGGGAGGAACCGCCCAGTCCGGGTCGCCTGAGATGGATTGGAACCGAGTGATTAAAAAAACCCATAAAGCCCTCAAAAAAAGGTCAGTGCATTTTAACTGCCAAAGCCAAACAAAACCCACTGGGGGAAGGGAAAACAAAAACAGAAACGAAACAAAAACCAAACCAACCCCAGCCACATGGCTTAAAAACCCCAAAACAAAGCCCAAGAACTATCTCTATCAGAACTCTGCAGTTGTACTCTCCATTTATTTCTCTCTCAAGTCACAACTTCAGACCCTTCTGACGTAGCTGCGGCGGCTCCGGCGCCTTCCCTGCTCCAGGGCTGCGGCGGGGCGGGCTCTGGGGACACGACCACGAGCTGATGGACTACAGCAGGTCAGAGGAGATCAGAGGAGATGAGGAGATCAGAGGAGATCAGAGGAGATCAGGAGACACGGCCCCACGCCCGCCCGAGGTGCCACCCGGCCACGGCCAGCGCTCGCTCCCCGGCGGGCGGCTCTCTAGAAAGCTCTGGGCGTGAGTTAGTATCGGGATTACAAACCAGGTGGAGCTTCGAGCCGTTTACATCTAGGTTTAGGATTAACAAGGAGAGAGGGGAAAGGAACCTCCCGGGAAGGGCGGCAGGGGCCGAGCCCCAGCTCAGTCGCTCATGTCCATGTCCTCCTCGTGGTGATCGTCCCCGTTCACCTTGGACTCCCGCCCCGAGTCGCCGCTGCCCTTGTCCCCGGTGGCCTCCTTGCCTTTGGGGGAGGAAGAGTCGGCCAGTTTCTTGTCCTCCTTCTTCTCCTTCTCGCTGTCGTAGCCCTGTTCCTCTTCGTCGTAATCCCTTGTGACCTGCTTTGCCGAGAGAGGAAAGAGGGAAGGTCAAACCTGCCGGCAGAGCCCGCGGGGCTGTGGCCGGGCCGGCAGGGGGGGCAGCTGCTCCCTGAACCTACTTTCACATCCTTGTCGCTCTCGGATTTCCTCTCGCGATCCTTCTCTTTGTCTTTGCTCTTCTTCTTCTTGCTCGTTGACCTCTCCCTCTCGTCTCTACTCCTCTCCTTGTCTTTATCCTTCTTCTTTTCCTTTTTATGCCTGCGGTGACAAAGGGCGTAAGAAGAAAAGCCACAAATGAATGTGCCCAGACTGGGACCCAGGGCTCGTGAGGAAGGTGGAGGGAGAAGGAGCAGTGTGTAGAGGAACCCTGAGTACAGCAAGGCCATGCTGCTCAAGGGAGGAGCAGCCTCCAGCTGCCTCTTGGAGGGGAGAGGTCACAAAATGCCCAGGCCCGCCCCAGAGTCTCTCAACTCCCACTGTGCAGAGCCAGGAACTCTGGGTGTCTCCTACCCCTGACAGCTCTGTGCGTGACCCCAGAATGATGATGGAAGCAGCAGCAGAGCTCCACATTCAGCCTTTGGGCCAGGTGCAGACACAGACCAGCCTCAAACCACCCCCTGGGGCCTCTGACACAGCTCAAGCCCAGGAGTGGCTCAGTCCAGGAGGGTCCCACCCAGACACCACCTGTTGTATCCAGGAGTTACTGACCTTCTGGGAGATGGTGACCGGGACATTTTCCTTTTGGGAGACCTGGGCTTCTTAGGTGACCGTGTCCCACTCCTGCTTCTTCTGCGTCGCCTTTCTCTGCAACAGAGAGATCAGAAGTTTGCTGGGCCTTTGGTTTTAGTCTCTATTCACTTTTAAATCCGCACCTCCAAAGCCAGCACTGCTCAGAACACCACAAACACAGGTAACCAAGCAAAGTTCACCCAGCTCCTCTCCCACCTCCACCACCAACCTGCCATGTCAGGCTGTCAGGGTCCCCGTGAAACACAGCAGCTGTGGCTGAGACAGAGGTAACTGGTCACTGTACCTGCTTGTGCTTCTCGATCGCCTGGTTGTGCTGTAGCTTTTGGGGGGTGTTTTAGAACGTTTCTTTTCTTTCTCTTCCTTCTTTTTATCCCTTTAAGTAAAACACAGATTTTAAGTCATTTTAATGGAATAACAGAATTGTTCTGGTTGGCTGAAACCTTTCAGATCACAGTCCAACCATTAACACCCAGCAGTGCCAGGGCACCACTGCCCCATGGCCCTCAGCACCACAGCTCCAGGGCTTGGAAACCCCTCCAGGGGTCATGGGGACTCCACCCCTGCCCTGGGCAGCCTGGGACAGCCCTGCAGGGGAAAAGTTTGTTCCAGCTGCTCTGCACCAGCCTGAAGCACTGTGGGGGGTTGTTGTGACTCAAACTGTGTCACCCTCAGGGCTGTTGCCAGACAGGAGAACACAGACACAGCAATGGCACTGGACAGCAGTTACCTGGTTTTGGATGTGCTCCTTGACCTCCTGCTTCTCTCTCTGGAATGAGATCTCCTCCTCCTTGGACTTTTAGATCGCCTCCTGCTTCTTGATTTTGAATGGGACCTTCTCCTTGATCTGCTCCTGGACCATCTGCCAGGACAAGGAGGTACAGGGGAGTTAAACACACTAAAATCCAACATACCCTTGAGAACACCTGCTTGGTGCCATCACTGCTGCAATGCAGGGTGAGGCAGAAAACAGGGAACACAGAGAACAACAAAGGAGAGCAGAGAGCCCAAGGTGGTGATGGAGAAGAGAATGCACCAAGGGCAAGTGTCAAAGAACAAGGATGTCTCTATGAGCTTGCTCAGAAATGAGTGAGAAACTGGGAGAAACTCTTTCCACACTCTGTGGTTTGGGTTTTTCTGAGAGCCATTCAGCCACCCACCTGTGCCTGGATGAGGAAGGTGTCCTCCTCCTCCTCGAGCGCGACCTGGACCTCGAGTGTCTTCGCTTTTCATCTTTTTTGTCTAGAGTTCCAATAGAAACACTTAGTAAAACCCCAGTGTTGTTTTGGTATTCAAAATGATTTTATGAAGGAAAGGAAGCTGAGCTTCATGCTATAGATATAAGCAAAACAATGAAAATCTGAGGGGGTATTTTGCCTTTCAAAATGCAGCCTTGTTTATCTCGTCCTCAAGAGAGGACACAAAGCACAAACACGTGACAGAGACACAAATGGAACTTCAAACCAAGATAAAAGTTTCATGCTCAACTAAGTCACAGTGCAGAAAATGTTTAATCTCAATCACTTCAAAGACAAGAGCTGCAGGGCAGTGGAAGTCTCGTTAAAAATCTCCAAATCTCTGCCAATTTGGGAAGACTCTGCTATGGTTTGAATCCCTCAAATTACTGGTTTGAATCCTCCACAAGAAAGCCCCAAGGAAAACAATCAGCACATGGCTTTTCTGGTATAAAAATAGAGGAGCTCTGTTCTTTCCTGAAAATGATCAGGAGGAGGCTGCTAAACTGTATTTTGAGTGTTTCAAGTCCCTGCTTTTGATGTTTGGTGGGTATGACATTTGTGGATGAGCTGCTGCGTCTGGTTCTAAAGTGAAACCTAATGAAATAACTCCAAAAAAAAAGAGCATTATTTACAAACTTCCAGAGTTAAGCACCCCCCATACCTGGCTCGATGGCAGCAGAGATCAGGGACTGGGCCTCTCGTACTCGTTTCATTGCTTCTTCTATTTCCTTACTGGAGGTATCAGACTTCAGACTGGGTGAGACAAGACCTGCAGCTACATGGTTCAACCTGGGAAAGGCAAGAGAGCCTCCTGAGAAACCAGCTCCTGAGGAACCCAAAGGAATACCCACCTCCATTCTCAGTCCACAACCCACTGTGGACATGGAAGTGACAAAAATGACCCAAGGAACCCAAATGTGTCTAGCAAAATGAAACCCCAGAGATAACTGGTGTTATTCTGTGGAGGAAAGGCTGAATAATCTCCATTTTCTCCCCCTCTTCTCTCTACCACAGAGAAGAGGCTGCACAAGGCCCCAGTTTCCTCCAGCCTTGAGATCCATCAGGACAAAGCCCAGATACTGAATCACCACCAGTGTTCCCAAGAATACTGGTGGTGATCATAATTCCCAATGTATATTCCCAAGATAAATTGGGATAAATATCACAATATTGATGGTAATAATTCCCAAGAACACATCCCAAGATAACCCACATCACAATACAAACACACTTGCCAACACCACTGCTTACTTTGGATCCACTGTGCTCATAAGTTTTAGCAGTTGATCTGCTGCAAGAGACTGTGAGGAGAAAAAAAATAAATGGTTAAAGACAAGTTGTAAAGATGTGCACAGTTAAGAAAATTCTCCCTCAGCAGTGGCTAAAGTCAAGAAAATCCCCAAAACCTCAAACAAAACCACCCCCAAACAAACAAGTTATAGACAAAAAGGGTAAATGTTCTGTGTCAAACCTTGGAGACAGTGGCAAGGGTGTGAACATCATCTTTCAGCAGTACTTGGGCCTTTTCTTTCCCCACAGTGGGCAAATACAGGTCCTTTCCTGGACACTTTAAGCCCTGCACAGTAGGCAGGGGACCCTGTTTTGGTTGCACCCTGAGCATCACTCGTGCTGCTCAAAGCAGGGACAATAAAGACAATTTCAGGGTGTGGCCATACCTGAGAGTTTAGATTTGCTCCAGGAAGCCCCAGAGCAGCCAGGGCAGGATCAAGAGCAGGAGCTCCTAAAGCAGCTAAAGGAACAGCACCAATCTGTAACAAAGAGAGGGAGCAGATGAAGACACATTCACCTGAGGAAAAGCTGCTGGAGCAACATCCCCAAGCACCAGATGTGTGAAAACTTGAGCTGGGTTTCACTCAGGCCCTTAGCTCCAGGAGACATTATCCTACAGTCAGCCAGGGGAGTTCAGCTTTCCTCTTTGGGCATTCCAAAGCTTGGTGTATCAAAGATTTTTGTCCTGTAGATGTTCTAAACTAATTCTGTTTCCCAGTGGGTAGGGAAACAAGCAGAAAGGAAAGCATTCCATTACAGTCAGGAGTTTTAAATGAAATTCTTTTCCACTGTTACAATGAAAATTCACTTTCTGGCCCAACTCCTGCAGATCTCAATCAGTTCAGGATGGAAATGAACATGCTGTGTGCTGAAAAACTTATTATTACCCCTCTGCTCAACTTGGCAAAGGAGTTGAAAAGCCACTGGAAGAGTGAAGAGGGTGACTGCACAGGTGTGAAACCCCTCAGTGAGTCCAGAAGCCTCATTTTTTGTCCCTCTGGAGTGAGGTGATGGGAGCCTGCCCTGCAAACAAGGGCACAAGGGCTGGGACACCATGGTCCTGCCCTCCCTCCCTCCCCTTCTCAGCCCAGCTGTGATGCTCAGCCCTCTAACAGGCCAAAGGAGCTGCACAACAGGCTCTGCAGAAGAAAAGCATGACTACCCAGCACAGATTTCCATCAGCTGGATGTGTTCACTGAACACAACAGTAAGTGGGTGAGTGGATTCAGTGACAGCACTGACACTGAAGGGAGGCAACAACCCTTTCCAGGCATTTCCATACATACAGTTTGTGGTGGCTGACATCTTTAGGATGGTATTTGTTTCTTCCATCCCTCTCCTCGAGTTTCATAAGTTAAACTTTAGACTTTTCCCCTCCTGAAGAGGCCTTCTGAACAACTCAATGGCAAGGGTATCAAAAAATCCTAAGAGAGCTAAGCACAAGCTGAAGGATTTGAGAACTATCAAATTAATGAAGATTTATTAATTCACCTCCTGTACTTCTGACTCTCTAATAAGCTATGTGCTTTGATGGACATTTTTTCCACAAATATTTCTTTAGTTTTATTATTCTGTTTATCTTCCACTTGTGCATTGAAATAATGAGAAAACACAAGCCACCATTTTTTCCCCTCAGTTGGAGTGCTGATGGAAGGCATCTCCCAGCACAACAACTCCTTGAACCCCCCAGTTTAAATCTAGAAGACCTCCACTGCTTGTCAAATCTGCCTCTAAGTGCACAGTGGATAAAAGAGGGATGAGAGTTCTGGGCTCCACAGTTCAAGAGACACAAGGAGCTACTGGAGAGTGCAGGGGAGGCTGGGAAGCTGCTGAGGGGCTGGAGCATCTCTGTGCCAGGCCAGGCTGAGAGCCCTGGGGCTGTTGAGCTGGA